>DWPQ01000945.1:0-13826 GCA_018251795.1 Perichares adela | reverse complement strand
ACCATTTGTCGATATGTCTCCTTGTCATCAGTCATACGAACTAACTTTTCAGTGCTTTCCACCTTCAACCAATCTCTAATGTTGCCAGTCCATGAGTTTCTCCTTCTACCAGGTCCTCGTTTATTCAATTTACAGCTCAATCAAATGAAATAAATGCTATTAGCAGTTTCTAATATAGTAAGGATGGCTGTAAATGATATCTTACCGTTTATCTGTTTAACCGCAAGCTTGCGAACCAATCAACGGAACATAATTGTTGTGTCCTGACAATTAATCGGTAATTAACGATTCATTGTCATATTGCAACAACTTGACGAAGCGGCAAATATCTATACGACTTATTACTTATAATAGTAGTATTAATATCGACTATACGATTTATAATATTACAATAACCGGTTTTTATGAATGTATACACGGTAGGTACATAATATAATATATCAATTTTTTTTTTACAATTTTTGTCTATTACAGACTGTATGTTCCGGGTCATCTTTGGAACGGCTGGGCCGATTTAGACTTTTTTTACTTTCACTGGAAGATAACTGATGTAAAAAGGAGTAACTTAGGCTACTTCTGTCTTAAAATTCCCGCGGGATTAGGATTTACGCGGGAAAAACTTTGCAACACTGATTTCCACGCGGGCAGAGCTAGTAATAAATAAATTGGTTACAATTGTAATCTGAAGACACGGAAAATGTAAGAGGTAAGTAGAAATGAGTTCATACGCAACATCTAGTCATGGTCGGTGGTTACAGTCTTTACTCGTTACTCGTTATGTAGTCGAAACCAATCATCGATATCATAAATCGATTCCTTTTAGAATTGCTCTGCCCTGATTACGAACTGTATCGCAAGGTTTTTTTTATTGAAATTGTAACACTTAACTACGCGGTGAAATTACGCAAAAATCTTTGTTGGCTAGACAATTTAAGACTGTGTTATCTATAGGTACTTTATACTAATATTATAAATGCAAAAGTAACTCTATCAATCTGTGACGTGATCATAGCCAAACCGCTGAACCGATTGTGATAAAACAGAGATACTTGAAAGTCTTAGAATAAAAATAGGTTATTTTTTTTTCTCATTCTTTTTAGTTTTTCCAGGTATTTCATTGTTTTAAGAAATACATAGAAACAATGCTCTACAAAACATTGTCGTGGGTCTAGTCGCTGTTTTTCCAGGCAGGACAAAGTCTGCCGGGTCTACTAGATGGAATATATTTTTGAATATAAGAAAGATCCAAGATCTTATCACCTGTAAATGCAGTTTCGAATAACAAAACTTAAAAAATATATCACGCAGTCCTGGGATTATAGATGATGGTGGGGCGATAAGGACTATGGCCTTAAACCCTCTCAGTGTTAGAGGAGACTCGAGCCCAGCAGTGGGATAATTATGGGCGCAAATTCCACGATTATTTCCGTTTCAAATAAAAAAGAACCACTACATTACAAGTACCTACCTTTATGAAATACGACAAAAATATATTGATTTACTCTTTCGATTATTAAATTATTCATGTTAAAAAAATGTCGCATAATTCGTAAAATATCGTGCAGATACTAAATAATGTTTATAGTTACAGTCTACTTTACTTACTTTTTTATTGTGCGAACTTCACGCTCTCGTGTTTCCACCTTTCAGCGGGTGATAATATTGTCACGAAACATACACTAAATAATCTTTAGCCAATAACTGAAATAATCCAACCACATGCCAATAAATGACTTTTGACAACCGAGCAGACGTGTTACCTCATAATTAGTGTTCATTACCTACCTTGGACATTTGTTAGCCAAAAGACAATACACGTTCACGAGGAAAAGCATAGAGGAAAGCGAAGTATCAATCTCTTATAACTAGCTCACCCTCATGGGTGTTTCAGTCCAATTGTAAAGAAGGTACCCTAAAATCAAGAATGAATATTCTTTACTAAGTTAGTTTTACCATCCAAGACTAAATCGCCACTTACGATCCGTTGGGATCCTAGCTAAGCCCCCCCCTTTAAGTTAAAAATACTGACGTTGCAACCGAATTAAAATATTTCAGTTTAATATTAGCAACATATTTCTGAACAATTTCAAAATCTTTATGACCCTGCTGCCTGCTAATAAAAGACTTAGGAACGATATTAAGCAATGTTCTTCGTGCCCTTAGGGACAAAAGCTCTTGGTATGTGAATAATCTTCGATACGGCACGTTCTAGTTTCAATTAATTGCCTAACAAAACTATGCCCTTAAGCACGCCTGTGTAAAGTGCTTACACTACTGTTGTGAAAAAGGAAGAAATATTTTGTTTTAAAATTGCAACAAGGTATATTGAAAATTGATCATCATCATCACAACTCATAATTGTTCCACTGCTCGGCGTGGTTCTCTTCTTACTTACAATGACATATTTTAAAGTCATAGTCCAGCACGCTAACCAAGTGCGGATTGGCAGAATTCGGATACCTTCGAGAACATTATGGAGAACTCTCTGGTGTACAGGATTCCTTCACCGAAGCAAGTGATAATTAATTTCTAACATGTAGATAACTTTTACAAAATTAGTGGTGCGCGCCAGATTCGAATGCACGACCTCCCTTTCGGGAAACCAAAGTTCAAGCCTCTAGACTATGACTGCTTAAAATGTAGTAATGACAAAAAAATATTAATCATGCGTCCGCCGCATTTTAATTTTAGACTTACGGGAATTTGCCCAACAAAAACTTGTTACACCTAATTGCCTGCTCAGAGTCCCGTTAAGGAGTCGAGTCGCCCAGCTGGTTTACATGAAACGAAGCGGAAATCTTGGCGAACCTGTTTCAACTCTTTTCTTTTTACGAAAGACTTTCTTGTTAATAATGTTATAGGCGTGTGCAGAAAAGGAATGCGCTTTTGTAACTCGAAACGTACGTGCAATAAAGTTTTGCACTGTTTGAAAGTATGCCGACTATTGCCATAAAACAATCACACTACTGGGCTCGGATCTCCTCATAATGAGAGGAAGTAAGGCAATAATCCTGGCCAAGTTCGGGTTGGCAGACTTCGTACACATTCGAGAACCTTCATCCATCCGTCAGCCCTTTAAAGTCTACTGTTAGACTAGGCCTCCCCTAACTTACAACAAAATTCACTTCGAGAAAATTATGCAGATTTGCTCAGATTGTTTTTCTTCACTGAAGCAAATAATAATTAATTTTTAATACGCATATAATTTTGAAATATTTGTAGCAGGAGCAGGATTCAAATGCACGCCTTTCCGACCGACCGACATTCAAACCACTGGTCAAATAAATTAAACATATACTTGACATTTTAAGAAAAAAGTTTCCCTCACTTAAAATTTATAAATCATCACATAAGCGTGATTCCGATATCTTCTAACATTCTAAGGCTAATCGACTGATTGATGACTATTCAGCACCGTAATTCTGTTATGTAACAAATTAAACTCATAGTTATTTCCGCACTGAGCTCGTTATAATGTCATAATAGCGTTATTAATCTATCCACACATTATGGTTACATTAACCATAATGTTATATTACGAGCTTTATATTCAAATGTCTTTAAGCAATGATTTCATGGTATCTTAGGCAGTAGGTTTGTGGATGTTAAACAATAAATTTACTCCGGCTGCGTTCCTTGGAGATCCCGAAGTCCTCCACTGGGCGCTAAGGTACGCCACCAGGGGGTTGTATTGCGTTCAAATCCCACATACTCCCGTGTCGCGCCCACGGTACGAGAGACCTTTTGAAGGTTTCCTTTCGTGAAAAAAAAAACAATAATTGTCACTTGTTGCGGTAACAGTAACCATCTGGAATAAACATGCATATCTGTAAGTTGCTAGTTTTTTATTTAGAAGTTAAAGCTCGACTTCAATGTCACATGATTATAAATTACGATATTGCCTTAGCTTTCTGGTAAACAGCTCCGTCTTAGTTTATAGGCGTTCATTTTTAATGATCTTGAGGGTGTGTGATGTCCGCCATTCCCTGATTAGCTAGCTTATGAACTATGATCATTATAATTCACATTGTGAGGACATAACCAAGCCAAGTAGTGACGGGTATCGTGATCGTCTCGCCGGGAAATCAGCCGTCAGTTTGTTCTGTACGACTACAAAATTGCTGTGTTCGTGCAAATTTTAGTCGTGACTAAGTAAATCCGTTCGGTACACCAGGGGCGTGATTCTGCAAATTAAGTTCAATTACACAAAATTGTAATTCAAGTTTTAAACTATTTCAATCACCATTTCGGTATTCGCATAAAACGTAAACACGGCCACATATCAAATAACGATTAGAATACCGTATAATATAGAAAACATAGATAATATGTACCAAACTATAAAGCGCTAATTGGGAGACAATTCGATGTGTGTAAATATAACATAATTGGTGTTAAATATTTAACAGGGTCCCTAATCTGTTAAAATTAAACAGTAATGTATGCGTTTATAAATTTGTAGAATCAGGTCCCAGTGACCGGTCGACCGGTTGCGCCGAATGCTGCTTTGGCGACAAAAACCAGTGCAGTGAATCGAGATGTAACGAACTCTCGTATATTCGCCCAGTTTTGGTTACACTTGCTTATTTTAACGAAATGTAAGATCGTATAACTTTAACATGCTAAAATTTACACCACAGATGGTTTGACATCGAATTCTGTATTCCATATTTTTTTGTAAAACATGTGCATACATAAACAGCCTACAGCTGTCCCACTGCTGGGCTCAGGTCTTCTGTCACATTGAGAGGGTTGACCATAGTCCACCACGCTGGCCAAATGTGGGTTGGCAGACTTCACACAGCATCGAGAATATTATGAAGAACTCCTGGAGGTGTATTCCTTCACCGAAGAAAGTGATAATTAATTCCTAACACGCACATAACTTTGACAAATATATTTTAGATATCAAAACGATTATGAAATTATATTTCTAACTTTCACTATCTTTAATCCTAAATAAGATGATATAAATCTACTTTTAATAGACGATGCTGTATAAAAGATATTTTTTATCTGTAACGCTTACAAAATAAAATATAAAGAAGAAAATGTTTGTTTTGATATCTATAAAGAGCTGACGTATAAATAAAATTTATACGCGCGGTGGCAAAAATTTCGAAAGCGGAAAATCGTTCGTATTTTATTAACCTTTGATCTGTAACTTCGTTGGCTTGTCTGATTCGGATTATTACTTTCCGCGTAAAATGGAAAAGCGTATTCGTGAAAATATGTGTTGATTTATTCATTCCATTTAGGTTTGTGAATAATTTTTTTTTGTATTGTATCCTCTACGAAATAAGCAGTGACAGTTTAAATTTCGGTCTAGTGCACTGAGGCAGGTTGAAAACCTAAATACCTGCAGCTGCCTTTTTTTTATGAGTGTACTAGAAATAATCATATAGGGAAACTCCTGTAAGAACTACATGTTTTCATTACATAATCAATAAAAAATATAGTTCATTTTGAACTGCTTCTGCCGATCGTACACAATCGATTTAATTAACTAATGCTCAAAAGTTAAACGACTGACCGTAAGTGGTACAAACATAAGCGCTTTAGTATTTTGTATCATATGCAGTCGGTCGCTTTCTACTTAATGCTACTGTTGTTGAATCGGTATACATAAATTGTTTTTCATAATATTAACATCCACAGATTTAGTATTAATAAACTGTTTAATTATCTAAGGGTACATATCCTCAAACCAATCAATAATTTAGAGACATCCTTTATCTTTCTAAATCGTGTATGGACAAAATTAAATGTCCATAAGCGAAGTTATGGAAAACCGCTATGAAATGCAAGTAAGTAATAAAATTAAACTCGCTTTAAATCCGTTAATAGAACGAACCATTTTATACGGTAGTGGAGCGTGTCGAACTGAAAACAGTATCGAATCGATTCGACCAACCAAATGGTGTTCCAATTCGAACGATTGTTATCGATTTAGTGAATGATCGTACATAAATGTTAACGATCAGTGAATCGAGTATACCACTTTTTACGTCAACAGCTTTTACTTTGCAACTTTTACCGAACACTACCGGGACCTACTCTACTCCTAATGTTTCATAGGTGATGAAACTAAAGCAGTTATGATTTTTGAACGAATGGTCATCAATCAGACTTTTACCGTTGGATTTGGTTTGAGGACTATTCGTCGATTTGATGATTTGGTCGACCAACAGTTAACTAAAAAATGCTAAATCTGGATCTGCCATGAATACTTTGGTTATTTGTACATCGATCTGTAGCATAGGTGAGCCATGAATATGTTTCAATTTTTCGCAATTTTTTCCCAAAATCATGACCTGTTTAAAAAAAACAATCACTTGCTTGAGTGAAGGAAAACATCGTTTGAAATTGAATACCTGCATACGTGAAGGTTCTAATATGCTCAAAGGTGTGTTAAGCCTTCCAATCTGCATTTGGCTAAGTAGTGGATCTTGATATGAGAGAATACCTGATAGTGGGGAAATTATTAGTGGAGCTATACCACCATTTAATTGATGAAGATTTGATCATCGTCATAGATGATCAAATGTAACCTTAGAAGGATCCAAAAACTAAACTCCAAACATTTTATAGATCACCAAAATCTACTTAGATACATATCCAACGACATGCGTAAGTTAAAGTACATCGAACTATTACCTACACATAATCTATGCGTGGGATTTTTTTTATATTGAAAATAATTCCTAACTAGATACTGGTCGAGTATGCAGTTCCAAAGTTGGCTAAGTGGCAGTATTTACTGTGTTCAACCGCAAATCGCAGCGAAATCACTAGCAATTATCGCTATCTCAGCTAATGATGGCGACATTAGAATCTCCGAGATAGGCTTTTCGGCCTACTTACTCATTTAATTAAGCTACGAACAGAATTAATCATGTCCTTTAACGAGTTTTGCTGCGCGTTAGTCTTCAACATTTTTTTTATAGCCCTATTGCTGGGCGCGTTTCCTCTCACATTGAAGGTTATCCTCCTATGCTTGGCAAGTTCTAATTGGCAGACCTTACCACATCTTTGCGGATATTACAACTTCAACGTATGCAGGTTTCCATGATTGAAAAATGCCTTATTACTTTAACAAGCCGGCAAAATGCTCATCGACAGACTTAAGAACATTATGGAGATATGTTCATTGCAATGTTTTCATCAGTTTCATAGAATACATACATACATAACTACCCGTAATTGTCCCACTGCTGTGGCTCTGGTTTCGTCTCACACAGAGAGGGTTTAAGTCCATTATTGGTCCACCACGCTGGCCAACTTTGGCAAACTTCACACACTTTCGGGAACTTTTTAAGGAGAACTTTCCGGTGTGCAGGTTTCCACGCGATGTTTTTCCTTCACCGAAAAGCAAGTGACATTTAATTTCTAATACGCACATAACTTATAACCAACGTTCAAAACACTAGGCTATCACTACTCTTTCATAGAATATTAAACATTAATAACTAATTTATTTTGGGATGCTACGGATACTTATGATAAAGTTTGACCGTGACCACGACGCATGCAACTGGTTTAAAATATCGGCATACACATATACCGTGTAAGCGTAACATACTAAAAGGAGTATATTCCACGATGTTTCCACTCTAAAATAAATAATTTATATTCCTATATTTCCGTTTTCACGTATTTACAATGTAGCCAACCGATAAATATTGTAGCTTCGGCCCTGAACGATAAAATTAAGAATTCGCGACAACTTCTAACGTTGAACAGATATTTCTGTTATGACAATTAATCTAAAATAATAGTGCGTAGGAATTTCTCTTGACCTAGCTCGTTCATGGTCAGGATTGGGCGGGATCGACCTTCAGTCTGGCACACCTGGCTTGATGAGGTGATTGTATTTTGACCTCAGAGGGCCCTTCGCATACAATATGAGGTTACAGTCGAATATGGCTGCAAAATAGTACTCACTTAGATATATAAACTATTTGGTAATCATTATTAGAAAGATTCTCAATAGAACAGTTTCTTATGTTCCAAAGTAGATGTACCAGCAGCTTTGCTCGCGTGGAAATCAGTGTGTCACAATTTTTTTCCGTTGTAACGTCCTACCCAGCTGGGATTCTAAGATAAAAACTAGCCTATTTGATGCTCCACAACCTCCTCTATCTTCCAATGAAAGTCCCGTCAAAATCGGTCCGGCCGTTCCAGAGGTTAGCCGAAACACACAAACAGACAGGCAGACCGACAAATATTGAACAAAAATGTTATTTTAGTATATGTAGCATGTATGCATTTAGTAAAAAACGATTATTTTAATATTAAAAAAAGGGACACCTATTTTATTTAGTTGTATAGACTGTGCTGTTTATGTATATCAAAATAAATTCTAACGAAAACCTTAGTTTAGCAATACATCGGACATAACGACGATATTGATATTGATCACACATGTTCTTATTATCTCAACGCGTGAATAGTTTCAGAAGCACGACTAGAAAGTACACGATTATAGCCCTTATTTACATGCAAGTGATGTTCCAATCGTGCGTGGCCATCGCTAGGATGTTAATGTACATACACGAAAGTCAATGTCGTGACTTGTTAACAAACAACGTGTACGCTGTGTAGTGGACTCAGAAGATCCGTGTGTGGACAATCGTCACAAATGAAACGTATGCCGTGAGTTAAACACGAAGCTGTTATCGGGAATGGTCCATTTAAACGTATGCTGTGGGTGAAACACGAAACTGTTATTGAGGACTGACAATTTAAACGTATGCTGCGAGAAACACAAAACTGATAATAGAAACTGACAGTTTAAACGTATGCTGTGGGTGAAACACGAAACTGTTATTGAGGACTGACAATTTAAACGTATGCTGTGGGTTAAACACAAAACTGTCATTAAGGACCGACAGTTTAATTTAAACGTATGCCGTTAGTTAAAACACAAAACTGTTAAAACTGAACTGGAAATTAATTATCTAAAATTTATACTGTGACTACAAAAAGTGACTTGATTCAAAAATAACTTATTGCTGAATACGATTTATACCTGTAGATGAAACCGTTGAATCCATTTTAAAACCAAAATTTTGTAAACAACTCTTCATTTCTACAAGTGAAGGTACTAATAAGCTGAAATTAAAATGCATTCGAGCTGGATACAGTCATACACAAAAGTCACTCTAACTGGATGGATAACGAATATAATTATGAAGTCGTATCAAAACGAAAGCGTTTCGAATGTAAAATAATGAACTTAGTTGACACTTTCGATACACTAGCACGCGAACGACTGTAATTTACTATCGCGGTCTCTTAATCGTTCACTCTTGAAGTCTTGACAAAGATGTCGTGGTCATGTCTCGATCGATTCCTGCTTCATCGTGCTTCTTACAAAAGATCGTAACACGTAATAAGTTGGAAAACTGTGTGAAGCTGTAAAAACCGCTAGGGCCAACAGAAAAATGTCGGTGAGAAAGAAAGAAGTTGGAATTTTTTTATGTTAGCTTACAGTCAGGCCCATCTACTTTTTTGTCGTCTTCTCACATAAATTTTATGTCCAGTAATGTCCATCTTGTTCCACTGCATTAATAAATATCATATAGCTGCTCTTGGATTATAGCTTTCTCATGTTTCGAGTTGCGGATAATTAAACCAAGTCGTCCAAGGGCAAGGAAAACTCAAGCGGTCACATGGTCAATCACCTAAGCGATAGACAAACAGTAAAAACGGTAACAAAATCCTTCACAGTCCAACGTGACCCTTAGAATCGCAATAAATAGAGACGCATTGGCTGTATTATCATCTGCATTGTCATAGAACTACTACTCTGTCAAGATAACAACTGAAGAGAGAAATTATACTTGTCTTTGACTGAGCGCGATTACGTCAACGCCATAAGCAAAGCATTAAAAAAAGAGGGATAATTTATAAGCGGTGATAACCCAGAACGTGCATATGGAAATAAAGAAAAATATTATCGGTACCATTTCGCTTATTTTAAGCGATAGTAGAATTATATTATACGGCAAGTTGACATTCCGCCGTGGTCAGCCCAAGGCCGACTCCCGCCCACCGAAAACAATAATTATGATTTGACTCATTTCCTTGTTTATGTAGGTCTAGGATATTTCAGAATAATTCACACCAATGCCTACCGAGCATCAAAGAAAGGTCTATTTATGAGACGCCTCTAATGAAGTTTTGAGATAACGCATTTTGGCATAAAAATGAAAATTAAAAAATAGCCTTACATCTAAATTGTCTGTCGCCCACACTTACTACAGAAAAAACCTTTGAAACCCTGTCTCACTAACAATCCGGTTGAGTTGTCAGTCATCAGTCATTTAACGTTGTATATTGAGATTTCAGTACTGAAAACAAGGAAATTTAATGATTATTTTTATTCATAGCACCCGGAAGAGTTGTCAAAAATGTTGTGAACATACACATTTAAATTAACATTTTTATTTTTGTTTTTATATTAAATTACAATATACATATCTAAGTCTTGCAAAATTGTATAATGGCCTATAAAGTATAAAATATAATAGTACAGGTTTTAATTATAAAGAGAACAACAAAAAACCTATTTTTATATTAATCCTCCTAAAAATTTAAATCCTCGGCAGTCATACGGTGCTAATGTAGTACCCACCATCACCGTTAAGATTTTATCTGAACCCTGCTAAGTACCTACCTAAAAGAGAAATATTTTGTACCCCTATTTACATATTATGTTACGTATACGGACTAGTGACAAGATTTTGTATAGTGCATATTATATTAAGAGTACTGCTTCTTGAGATATTTATATAATTAATTTAGGTATATATAATACTTGTTAAAAACACATTAACTTTAATTAAATTAAACATTAATCGTTTACATCCGTACTGTCAATGTCAAACACATAATAGTCTATGGTCAATCTATCGAACAGAGTAGAGATGGTCGCCAAAGAATTTTAAAAGTTGACTGAATTAGTTCCAAGCAATGAATTTTGTTTCTTTTTTCAAATGTTCTATATTTAAATAAACAACCGATTCTGAATAATGTTGATAATTAAAAACTTAATGAATTACACTCAAATTAAAGCTACTGGGTGACAGCTGCTTATTTCAAACTACGCATCAGGACAATTGTACATATAGTTATTATACCAGTGTGGGGCAAGCCTACGAGTGCGAGAGTCCATCTAATAGAAAGAGAGGGAAGATGAAAGTAACGTACTTGTCTTTGTCTAATACGAGCAGAAAAGTGAGACAGACGGGAAGCCCCGTTTATTGTCTCTTTCTCTAGATCAACACATTTTAGGAAGGCTCGCCCACTCTAGTATATTTTCTGTATGCAATTATGTCGCACTACGGATTATATAAACTGAACGAGTGAGTTATTTTCACTGACAGCTCTACTCCACACTCTTTGTTGTCTTTGTATTCATCTCAATAATAATTCTACACTTCAAAGTCATTTCATTCGTAGGTACCTACTTTAGAATCGTTTAATAAAAACTATTATAAGTTATTATAATTCGATTAAATATATTATTAAACGATATATGATTAAATAGATTATTAAACGTTATTATAATTTGATTAAACATTAATATTGTTTCACGTCACCCTCTTACTTGAATTAACATATTATTTTAAAAGAAAAATATAAAGTAATTAGCATTAAAAGATTCTTAGTATAGATCATAACAGAAAATTAAATGGATAAAATCTCTGCCACCAATTGCGATTTTTCTGGATAGGTTCATATGTATCTTTTGATTTTTCCTAACATTATTTTGTATAGCTTCATACTACGTACTGACGTTTTGTTAACGTCTGTATGAGCTTGTAAATCTGTATAAGGCTATACAAAATAATTTTACATTTTGCAGTCAATGTCTTAAGTGCTGAGAGACTTTTAATCTATACTAATATTATAAAGAGGAAATATTTGATTCTTTGTTTGTTTATGTGTATAGGCTCCAAAACTAATAGACCGATTTGAAAAATTATTTTACTCTTAAAAACCGACATTATCCGCCATGAACAGGGGCTACTTTTTACCGCGGAAAAATGCTTAATTCCTACGGGAAAACTGGTAATAGTTACAAATAATTTACATAGCAAAACGATTAGAAACAACGATAGGTGTTTTGCTACGTGCAAAACAACAGGCGTTTGCATAACTGATCTTCGCTACACTTATAGGGGAATCAGTTTCTAATAAATTGAATGTATATCTTGTTACTTTTTTAAAGATCGATATGAAAAATAACGATACTTCCGCGTAAGCTTGTTTGCTACAATTTTATAGCCCACCCACAAGAGTTTCAAGGAGAAGTATATCTTACCTGTTTTAAATATTTCGTCGATATAGTATACTTTTAATAAATTAAGGTCAAACAACAGACTTTTAATAGGGGGTAAGCGCAAGCACATCGATTGATTCAAAATGAAATAATAGTACATTACGATACGAGCGACCTAAGTAGTCTATCATTGCACGGAGTACAAGTATCGTATATTATTTTATAGCACTGTGTGATATAATCCGCGAACGGATGCGACCGTGCGTAAAGTGTGGGTTTTTTCACACTGCTATACAATAAATTAGGGCCCAGGCCTATGGCTCCCCTACTGTACTGTATAATCTCTATGGAAATATAGAAATCAGTGGGCAAAGCTGTCTGTTTCAAAACGCCTAAGCAAGGTGGACATTTGGACAGTTGTAGTGCAGTGCAATATTTTTGAATGATTTGCAAGCGAGTAATGATGCGAGTGGGCAGGCCCATTAGACCACGCTCCGGACAGATCAGAGTTATTGTTCCATTCGAATGATAGTATTGTCAAGCAAGTGCTCGAATATTTATACCTTCGAGTCGAGTTCACTAAATATAGTTACCTATAGTTAAGATGTTTTTAATCAATTGTATCAAATTGACTTTCGGCCAATGTTTGTAAAACCAACTTCAATCTAAAAATTAGATTCGAATAAAAAAAATTTTCATTGCGTTTTCAGGTTTCCTCAAGTTGTTTTTCCATTTTTCTGTGATTAGAGATGCGTTCACAATTGAACCCGGAACCCGAACGGGTGGATTTTAATACAAGAACTCTTTATTGTACATCAGAAATTACAATATCTAATTATTATTATTTTTTTAATATTACCAGAAATGGTTACATAGAAGAATGATATTCAAAGGTTTTATCATTGAAAGCTTTCGTCCAGACAAACCTCCAGGTTGAAGGCAAGGACGTAGCTGAGAGATTCGGCTAACAAAACAGCTAGCTAGAAATAACAAAAGACAAAAAGTATGTGTTGGCTATAGCCAAAAAATATCTGAGCCATTTGAGCTTAGTTCTTAATTCGAAAATCTCTTCTTCCCTATCTTCTGAGACTAAAAACAAAAGTGAAACACATAGCCAAGCCATGATCTTAAATAGGTCATAGCATCGTGTTCGTTCGAGGCATGTCCAGGTTTGTCGTGTGCAATAAAATCTAATGGGAGCCTAAAACTATTTTACTTTTGCCAACACTTTCACGCTTTGAAGGCAAGGGCCCTTGAAACGGCGCCAATCTCACGATTAACTGAATAATATGCTCGGCAGATTCTCACACGCAGTTATCCCTTGATTATATAAGAAATGGATATGGTAAATGTAAGCAGCGCGTAGTGCGAACTCACCGCCCTGTAACCTAACAACCTCTTACTTGTCGCAGTGCTGCATAATTTCTACGCCGAAGTCTTTAATTAAACGCCATCTATGGACGATTTTCTGAAGTACTATTGGAAACGTCAAACGAATGTGTTTGGGTGAGGTCGGTACAGCGGTGACGCGAGGAAC
>DWPQ01000944.1:0-13826 GCA_018251795.1 Perichares adela | reverse complement strand
CTGTATGCTGAGGCCGGTACCATATTTATTAGCCACTGCCGCAACTGGCTCTAATAATCCGATTTGGGTGTAATTTCGGGTTTCATGATTAATTAGTGTAACAACAGCGCGAGCTGTACTCTTGATTGTGTTCTGAAAGTTATTTATTAACTCTATTCTTGATATAGCATGAGGAATTTCTATATCATGTTGGAGTAATAGGTCTTGATGAGTCTATGATGTTTGATTGTTGGAGATTAAGGCGTGCATAGAATGAGTAGATCTCGGCTCGAGAATTTTATATGTGTTATTTTCAAACTTGAATCGAACGCCGTGCTTGATCCATTTTGATTCTTATTTGGCTCTTGTAGATATATGAATGTTGTAATAGTGATGATTCATACAATAACGGTATCATAAACGTATCAACTGAACGTTCACGGTCGGTCGTAAGTTCAATTCTGGCCTTCCAGTGTTAATTGCGATGTTTGCAAGTATGACGATCGGACGATTACAAGGTAATTCAGAGATCATTTTAGCCTCTAATAGTGTCGTGACGAATTGGAATGAATCTTGTTTGGTGAGATAGTTTTTTTTTATCGATTTTTTTGATTAAGAAAGATGAACACAAATATAAATACGGCATAGGTGACTTTAGTTTAGATCATTAATTAATTTTATTTTTATTTCTGTAACTTAAATTAAAATTTTCTCCTTTTCTGTCCGCCAGATATTGTCTCTTCTTTACCTTCTTATCTTTATCTATCTTTTGGATATTTACATATTCATAGGAAACCTAAACCTAAACGAGACAAAGGTAACCTATATTGGGTTTTACTTCACCAGGTTCAATTTTTTTTCCAAATCTGTTAAATTCATTCATCAGTAATTATATCCTTAAAGCTTAATAAACATTCATCCATCCAAAGAAACACTGAAACTGGTAACATAATAATAAACATTTTCGTATTATAACATTCGTATGATTACTATGATTTACTGATAGTTTAATAAAAACATTTTGTGTGCATTATTATAAAACCTCTTAAAATTCTATAACAAAACCTGTTCGAAAAGTTCTCAAATTTTCTAATTTAATTACTAAAGAATACCTGTAATTATCGATCGAAGACACAAAACGAGCATGACTTAACTATAGACGTGATAAAAAAGTCAAATCCGCTTGATCTCCAATCTTGGGTCAACTATTAGCGGCTTTCAACATGTCCATTCTTGATGATAGACGCCATTGTAGACGATCATGATCCATCGACGGCAATAATACCCACCGGTTCTTAACACCGTGAAATTGGTGCTTTATTACCCGACATTGAATATTTTACCGAAGGTACTCTGAGAACTCGGACTATTTATGTGTGAATTCACACACATGAGTCAGAGGTAATCGACAATTCTAATAATATATTTATTGTCCATGTTCTGTTCGGTCGAAGTAACTTTCTAATTTTCATTACTAAATCATTAGTATTTTGCTTTGTTCTCTGTAATAAATGCTACATTTTGATTTTAGTATTCATAATTGCTTAGGATTTTGAATGAAATATGTATATGAATTACTTTTACTATACTAACCATTGTATTAAATGCTGTATTGATGAGTTAGTTCGAACGTAAAGTTAAACTTCACAAACTTTATTAGACCGAGGGCTATGAATAATTACGATATTAAAAAATAGTTTTGTATTTAGAGTAGCTCATAATGTTGGCCATCAACATAGATAAATAAATTAGCTGGTTATAATACTAAATATAATAAATATAATACTGAAATTACATCTCATATAGAAATTAACTGATGATAATATTTAGTATGAACTTTATTTTCTATTTTTATCTTATAATCAATAGTCTTGAGACGAAGTTAATTAAAGAGTGCATAAAGTTTTATTTAGAAACAATTGCAATGAACGTAGTCCTGCTTAGTTTAGTTTTCTTAGCCAAAACGAACAAAGGAAGTAATTAGAGCTTATTTATAGTGCTACCTTATCTGTGGACAGCACAAGCGCACGAGGAACTGGAGCTAACATCTAATTGTTTGCATGCTCGCTCTCCGGTGCAAGGCCTCCAACGTAGATAACCATGAGACTAGAAAACGGGAGGAATTGAAAATGTTAAATCCTTTAAACTCATTTAAATCTCAATCAAAAATTCCTAAAAAGGAATTTCACTAAATTGAACAAAAACAAATGCCTAAAAATTACAGCTTTGGCATTTGTTGACACTAGTAAAATTCTGTTGCTGTATTTTATGAAACCTATTACTTATTTATTTATTTTAGTAGCCCACATTTACTAATGAAACCTACCCGCATCGGAAACTACTAAAATTAATATTTATCAGCCGTTATACATTTCATGTATACACAATTTCGTTTTTATACCCTGGATGTTCCTAGTTTTTTGAATTAGAAAAAAGAATTTAGTACGATGTTTAAAAAATGCATTCAAAACTTTTTTTCTTATAATTACTGCCAGTGCTATATGCGAAAAGGCTATCATGTTTATCGAGTGTTTAAGTAACCGCCTAATTGTCTGTTGTTTAAGACAAAGTAAAATTGTAATCAAAAATTCGTAAAAAGGAAGTTCATAAAGTTTTATATTTTAATTTCTAAAGGTACAATCGAACAACTGTCCTGCAGCCGGTATGGTGGCAGCCTCATTTCTTTGCCGCGTGTGTGGGTGTCTGCATTGTATTTGGTACCAGCCGAACCGAGCTTTATGTGAAACTGAACAATAGCTATGGCATAGTAACACAGCCTTTTATAGACGATCGTTAATTAGATAAAATGCAAACAATTAGATTCTTGATCAATAACCAGTTTCGTTTCAAGGTAGTTCCCAAAGTGTTTAAAATTATTTCCAAACCGAATTACTTGATACGTATTACAATCATATGTAGGTCTAGGCAGAGAAAAATATTATCATTTCAATCAGTTCGTGTAGGGTGTATATGTTATGTGGTCCCTGTTTATTACTCTTCAGCATATTTTACAATGTAAAAAACACGAACAAAGCGACTTCCTTTTAGTAGAGACACTAAGAAAAGTGTTATTGGATATTCTTAAACAAAGCTAGATTAAAATTACATATTAGTCGTGAAGGTTAGATCGTAATCACAATAAGGAACAAATATTCCCTTGAAAGGAAAAGTTTCCCAACGTCACAATTTCTGTAATTTTTCTGAGCATTTGGTTGAGTACATGAATTCCTAATCCTCTTGGGTCCTTGGATATTGTATAAAAGTTGAAACACGGCTTCACATAAATGTTTATCCACGAGTCCACGGTTGAGCGCGCCCATTTACTCCATAGACCCCTTGTGACGTGTGCGACAGCTGCAACTAACGTACTATTTTATGTCTCTCGCTCTATCTTCAATGTTATTACTGCTGTCTCTGTCGCACGTCGCATATCGGTTAGACAAGTTTGCGTTGCGTTGATCATGCTGATATCGATTTTGATGTCATCCGTTTTAAAACATTTCTTAATTCGTAACTTTTGTAGAATATTTATCGTAACTGGTACATCTCGTTTTAAATTTTGTTCTCACGTTACTCTTTTATTAAGAGCATCACGGATCAAGGAACTTGATGTCAAAAAGCTTGCAGAATTTATGTATGTAACTTTTGATGAACTGTTTATTTTGTTTCCTTATTTTCTCTTTTCTGTTCATCTCCGTTTGACATTGTTTCGTGACAACCATCCATCTACGTTTCCATATGACAAGGTTCGTGAAGTTATTCATCTTTTGACAGCATTTTAAATTAAATTGATAATGCATCCGGTGTTTCGTGCCTTTCTGGTTTATCGATAACCTAATTTGGATCTTGTTTGAGCTTATTAAGATTGATAATCTTTTAAATATGTAATGGGTGGAGCAGGCTCTTTATATCACGCACCAAATCTCTCTTCAATGTTTCGGCCACGTGGTCTCTATCCAAAATCTTTTTTGTTGATAGCTTTTTTGTATTTTTTGTTGGGTTTTTTGTACATAGGAAGTGTAACATGGAACAAATGGCCCACAAACATTATGGGGATGATCCACGAGCGAGAGCCGTAGGTAACCTTGTAACATATGCGTCGATAACTGTCAATAAAGATTTAGAGCATTTATTTTGCGAGTTTATTTGGTACCGATTATAACTATTACACTATTGTATCTATATCTATCTTCATATTAAAAACACTTTTATGTCGTAGGATAGTTTTCGATACCACGTACTATTTTAAATTCTCTGATTCTTAAGTTACTTCGAAGCTACAACCAATTAACATTAACAATTAAAACAAACCTGTCATGGTTTTTTAACACATATAACTGTCTTATTGGTTACCGCTCTGTTTCTACAAGAGGAATCACGCCAGTAATGATGATCTACCATGTTTGCTTACTATTAACATAGAAATTTCCATCTTAAGTCCAGGGACGCTGACGTGTATCAGCCATATATGTGTAATAACTACGGTAAATTTTATGGGTTTTAATAAAAATCATAAAATGGCTCGATGTGCACACATGGCAGCGGTATTGGCTGGCACTGGGCCCGTTGTCGCCAGATGTTGAGCACTTGACGATGTTTTAAAGGGTGTGATGGGAATCGAGGTTGTTATGCACGGAATGCGGTTGGCGAACTCGCACAGATTATAATTTTATAACGTTATAATTTAATATTAACTAATGCTTTTTTGTTGTAAATAGTCTTAACGTTTTCTATTATAATAACTTCTATAGGATTAATACCTGAACCGATAACGTTAAATTAAAGCTAATGTTCCATTAAATTAATTTAAAAGAGTAACGCACACTACCATTCGTTTAATACACCCACATTAACACACTAGTTTATATAGGTACGTTAATCGAATTAATTATGACGTGTTCTTATTTCTCTCTTGGTGTGCAATTGTAGTTTTATTATATTGTATTGTTAATCGTCATAAAACATTAACCGTTTAAGTAAATACTGTCAATGTAGAAGTTATATCTTGTTATTATATCAACTGTAACTTGTATTTCGTTTATGCTCGAATATGAGCAATATACTCCCAATGGTGAAGAGCAAATGTTGACATTTGACAGACACTAATGACACGTAAGCCTGTCAACTTGACGTCTTGTTCACGTTATTAGGCACGTCACGACTAAAACCTGAGTACCCGTTAGATTAAAAATATTTAGTGTCCGCGATGTTAACATCTCGACCCCATCGATAACTTTCCTCACCGACAAGCGCCTTTATACGCTACATAATAAAACGTACAATTTACATCACAATACATACAATTAAAAAGCCTCTAAAAATACTCGTCATAAACCTAAATCTTCATAACAATTTGCTCCACGAAACGTTCAAAGACGAAATAAAAACCTTATTCAATTACGTCCCAAATCTTTATTAGTGAGTTAGCGTCTTAGCTGATCCGTACTTTTATGTTATCGTATAGGCTTCCCGCGGTTTGTGTCTGAGGGGAACTGTGTCGTGGGGAGCTGAATAAATATTCATAAATTAAGATTTATAACTCTTTAGTGTGGAGGACGTATCTTAAAACCATCGAAACGTATCTTATTAGCTTTTCGGGAATCATAAAAATTTTAGGGCATATATTAGTTTTACATTTTGATGAGTGGGTAAGTTATTAGTGGTTAAGTAATGAGCTTTGGTTGTTTTGTTAGACGTTTAGCTCTAACTTTTATTGACTGTGGTATTTTCAATATACATATAGCGCATTCCACGCTATATACAGAGAGTATAACGACGTGATAAGCCCTGTATACTCGTATAAAATAAAAAGCCAATTTTATTGTACTCCATTAATAAATTACAAAATTGGAGACATATCTAGAGTTTTATCGATCGATCATCACTTCATAGTTGTAAACGAAGTATGGAACAGTTCAAAAGGATTTTTCATACAGCTTTTTGTAAATTTCAGAAAAGTAATATATTTTTACGAATTTATTGTGTTTTATTAAATGTACATTACTGTTATTTATAAAAATACTTATTAAAAAATTAACAATAAGAACGTATATATATCTCTGTCCGGTTTAAGGTGTAAAGGCAGTTAGCGCCAATAGCAAAATGTCCATCCGAAAAATATTACATTTATTTATTTTGTTATTTAAATACATGTCATAAATTTACAATATCGGTAACATTAAAGGCAGTCAATAAACTTTTTAAACTGTGTGTGTTATATTTCCAGTGTGTTAATACGCTCATTGCACAAAGTACTGATCTTCTGACAAGCTGTGTGACTGCTTTTTCTTAACACAATCTTTATTTAAAAACCTGCGGCGCTTGAATCGACATTTTATATCATATTACGACATGACGAATATGTATGCTCCACATACTTGCCCGTGGTTTCAAAATTATTAACTTATTATATTGAATTTTATAACCGAACTTAGTTGACAGGGATTGTTTAGCAAAGTTGTTTCTGTTTTATTGCTTGGCTAAACATAAACAAAACAACCCATAATTGTCCCACGGCTGGGCTCGGGTCTCCTCTCTGTTATTCAAAGATTATGTTCCAGAGCTTATGGTGAAAAGTCATTTCAAATGTTATGTGTTCAATATTATTAGAAAACTTAATTCCCCTTTAGGGTTAAAGAATTTATTCTCATAAAAAACACAAAGTTTTGCTTACAATGAGATACAAAAAAAAAAATAAAATTCTAAACAGTATAACTTAACATATTCCTCTGAAGCTTTAAATTTCTAGTTCTTATTATATAATTTAACATATTTTGCATGCTCTAATTTAACCTACTTACTAGTCATTATATATTGTTTTAACTTCTTTTTGAACGTAGAAATGCTACCACAAATTCTTTATATGGTTAGGTAGACTGTTATAAAGCAGGACTCCATCAAACATTATTGTCTTTTTCCCGTAATTCGTTCGTACAGAAGGTAATTCAAGTTTATGTTTATTTCTCAAGCTGTGTTTAAATACTCTTTTATTTAATTTAATGTTTGATTTTATGGCATTAGTGGCAACTTTTCTTATATGGATACAGGTGTAATATGTATATAATTGGTGTAAATTTAATAATTTGGTTTTTTTATATAATTGTATGGTTGGAGTAAGATAAGGATAGTGAAACAGTACTTTAATAATTTTATTCTGAGTTCTTTGTAATGGATTTAAATTTGTTGTAGCAGCCGATCCCCATACTTCTATCAAATACTCTAATTTAGATTTAACTATGCAGTTATATATGATTGGACGCACTTTCTTTGGAATACAATTTGAGACTTTGCGTAAAGCTCCCAGTAAAGAAGATAATTTTTTTCTTACGTGCTCAATGTGTGGCTTCCAATTTAATCTATCGTCTATCAACAGGCCAAGATATTTTTCACAATTAGATCTTATTATTTTTTCGTTATTAATAGTAAGAGGTATAAATTCAGGAATAGTTTTATTTTTTGCAGCAAAGATCATATATGATGACTTTTGTGTGTTTATGGTTAATAAGTTATATTTAAACCATTCGTTCAACTTATCTAGATCTTTCTGAGCGTCCGTAACAATATTGTGAATTGACTTGTCAAAATAAAAAAGAGAAGTGTCGTCTGCATATAATGTAAGATATCCTGTTAGACCGATCTTATTTATGTTATTTATATATATTAAGAACATCAAAGGACCGATTATAGAGCCCTGCGGAATTCCGTATGTCACTGTTCTGGAGGAGCTTACGAAGTTTTCAATTTTAACAACTTGACTCCTATTAGTTAGATACGACCTAAACATATCAAGCGCTGTACCTGTAACCCCGATGTTATTTAGTTTCTGTAACAGCTTTTGATGACTTACCGTATCGAATGCCTTTTTTAGGTCAATAAAGATCCCCAATACAAAATTCTTTTGATCTATATGTATTTTTATTTTCGATATTAGGTCTATTGCAGCTGAGAGAGTGCTTGACTTGGGTCTAAATCCATACTGTTGCTCTATCAGTATTTTTCTTTCAGTTAAGTATTCATTTAACCGGTTGTATAATACACGTTCAAATATTTTGGATACGACTGGCAAGACTGACACTGGTCTGTAGTTGCCAGGATCGGTTCTACTTCCGGATTTGTAAATAGGACTTACCCTAGCAATTTTGAGTATGTCAGGAAATATTCCATGATATAAACATGTATTAATACAGTCAGTAAGTTTGTCAATGATTATATCTTTCAGGCATTTAATGGCTTTAGTACTAACACCATCCACCCCTGTACTAGTGTTGCTATCTAAATTGTCAATAATGTTTGATATTTCCTGTATACTACAAGGTTGAAATTGATCTAGAGTTTTGACAGGAGTATGATTATCGCCGATGTTTAAAAGGAAATCGCTATTTGTATGGTACAACTGAGGTATTTTGCTAGCTAAATGAACACCAACCGATGAAAAAAACATATTAAATGATTCGCAAATTGCATTACCTTCTGTAATAACTTTTGAATTCGAGATAAGTTTGGGAGGAGCATTGATATCTTTAATCTTGTTTATGGATAGGGTATTAATAATTTCCCACATTTTCTTGGAGTCGTTATGAGTATTATAGAATAAATTAAAGTAATAATTTTGTTTTTGTGTCTTGATCAAAGTGTTCACTCGTTCTTGTTCCTGAATAAAGTTATTTCGATGCATTTCATCGTTTGGGTTAGATTTGCATTGTTGCCATATATTATTTCTCGTATTTATCGCATTTATAATATTTTTATTTATCCAATCCTTTTGGGGAGGGTTTAATATTTTTGTCTTAACTATTCTACTATTTTCTATTAGTCCTGTGATGAAGATGTTAAAATTATTGTAGAAATTTTCTCTATTCTCATAATGTGCGGTCAATGCAGTGTTGTACAGTTTGTCATAGTCGAGAGCCTTATACTGGATTTTTTTATTTATGGACGGCGGCAATCTGTGGACCTCAAGATATAGTTGATTATGGTCTGATAAGGACGATTCAATTATAGAGATACTGAAGGAGTGATTGTCTATATTTGTACAAATATGGTCTAATATTGTGTTTGTTGTGCTAGTTATACGTGTGCTGTATGCTTTGTCTATTTTATTTAGTATTTCGTAACCATTTTCTTTCAAATCGTGCAGGTATTGTGATGTGTAACTGTTTTTACTTAATAAATCTATGTTGAAGTCGCCAAAGACAAGTGTTCTTGTACGCCGCTCTAATTGTGAAGAGTAAATGTCCATAAAATTATTCACGTTGGTATCTCCAGGCTTATATATCGCTCCAATATTTAAAGACAGCTTGTCTATAGATATCCATAAGAAGTGGTTTTCATTTTCACAAAGTTCTTCCGTTATTTCGTATTTAATACTGTTATGCACATAAATTGAGACGCCGCCACCCTTCATATTTGTCCTGTAGTTAAATATATGGTTATAGTTTTGAATGTTATATAATTTATATAAACTATATAACTGCAAAGTTTCATCCAAATCCGTCAAGTAGTTTTTTACGTGAAAGAGTAACAAACATACACACATACATACATCTCACAAACTTTCGCATTTATAATATTAGTAGGAAGTAGGATTTGCGTTATAGTGGCTTGTGTATAACTTTGACTATTTGTATAATATTATATATTAAACTCATTATAAATATTATTACTACAAAGGTAATTCGATAAACACATTGACAGTAATTTAATATTATTCCACCTACCTAATGGTAACAGCCATAGCGTCAAACAAAGTATTCAACAAAACCCGAAAAATGTGACGCCTGTAAACAAAGCAGATTCAATTAACGTTTACCGAAAGCGCCAATTCGGCATTTTCCAACAATAACATTTTTGGAACTCCCAATTGGAAAGGTTGGTTGGGAAACACGTTTTCAAAATCGTTAAGATTTACTGACGCACCGATTCTAACTGCAGGTCAACGAAGTCCCGGGGGACATTCGCAATTTGCGAGTGTTGCCGCTCCATTTCAGATTTTTACACGCCCCGCGTCGTAATTGCGTTACCCCACGATGGGAGCCCTAATTCTGTATTACCTCAGACAGTAACGTCCATTGCTAACTGCTGTTTATTGACGAGAAATTAACGAAAGCGGAGCGAGCGATGGACTGTGAACTGCGCTGCGATGTCGCAACCACCAGAATGCATAGTGAGTCAAACGAATAAATGATCACACTGCCAGACCAGCCCAAAACGAATGTCTCGTAAACCTCACGCATTCAATTACTCTTCGTGAACCGTTTTTTCCATGCGCCTGTTTCCGGACGCAGCGGGATGGGCCGGCGTGTATAGAACCAATTTGGGCCCCAAATTTTTGTTAGATGGACATATCTATGTTCGTGCAGCCTACATAGGAAAGACGACTAATAGTTTTACGTTTTGCTCTTTCATACGGAATTTATTGATTGCTATGTGCATTTATTCAAGTTCAGCTGCACTTTGATGCAGAGCTTAAGTATGTTGAGACTGGTTGTGGCAATCATTGCGAAAGTTTGATTGCGGAAATTATATCAATGATAAGCACCTTTCGGAAACGGTAGTAGAAGTAAAATATGACGTGCATAAGAGTATCGAGAATACCTTTATGAATAAATGATTTTGAATTTGAAGATACAACGTGTATACATGAGATACAACGATAGGTAACTTGCTATGTGAGAAATAACAGGCGTTCGAATCACCGACACTTATACTTATACACCTACACTTAAAGGGGAGTCAGCTAGTAAAGAATGAAAGGATATGTGGTTTAGAAGTTATTCACCCTTATCGCGAATTCTTCTAGCCAACCTGATGCAGAGAAAAATTTAATGAATGAATGAACCTTTAAATACATAATATAAGAAGCATAAACCAGAAAAATGGGTTGTTGTTGTTTAAAAAAAAATTCTAAGTCTCAGACTTAGTTCATTAAGATTTGACACAGGACTCGCACGACACATGACTTGTATTATTTCTTATTTTTCGTAAAACAATTGAGGAAGATTCGAGATATAGTAATCTTTTCATGACATCTAAGCATTATTAGTATATTTCTCCGCGCCACTGCAGTTGAGCCGTGACCACGATCCATGTAACTGGATGGAAATATCAGCAAACAAATATATATATCGTGAGTACCCGTAAAATACTAATAATGTGTATAGTCCGCGATAATATCAGTTTAAAATCATATAGTAAGTAATAAGTAATTAACATACTTGCTATGGTGTACAATAAAGAGTATTGTTGTGTGAACTCGGACGAGTGGCCCCCGGACGCACGCACGTTATACAGTAAATTGTGTCGCGACCCTAACAGTTTAATCATCTCGCTGTTTAATACAGCCTCCCACTGAACATCATGGACCGTTATTACTTCGTTCGCTTTATTAATATCGAATAACTGAGTACGTATACCTGTCTAGTAATAGGCACTTTAGGTGACCCCGCCAACGTTTCGCTATATAAAAGTTGAGAGTAAAAAATTGGGGTTGGTGATAGAAATATGAAAATTAGGGGTTGTATGTATTTTTTGACGCCACATCATAAAAAAGATATTTAAAAAAGTTTGTCGGTAAAATATAAAAAATAATGTAGGGCGTGGCCCCCCTTATAACTTAAGGGTGTAAAAAATAGTTTAAAACCTATTCTCAGACCTACCGATTATGTGTGCAAAATTTCATAAAAATAGGTCAAGCTGTTTCCGAGGAGTATGGCAACTAATACTGTGACACGAGAATTTGATATAAATAGTAAATTATATAGATTATTAAAAGTTATTGGTAAATTATAATGCGGGAGAAGTTAGAAATTAATTAATGCTTCGATGAGCGGTAAGCAACACCCTTTAATTATAATCATCATCATATTCATCACCTATCAATATCATGAGGCTATGTATTCAACTTAAATCTATATCAGAATTCTTCATATTTAATTAATTTGATGAATTTAATTAATTAATTTAATGTTTAAATGTTTATATTTAAACATGAGCCGTATTTGTGAGGAACGACATTTTTTTGATAAGTCCTCAACTGTACAACTTCTCAGGGAAAGATGCGACTAAAAAACAGCGCTTCATAGACCTCTATCCCGCGGCATAAGCTATGTCAATCCCCATTAACTATCTACAATATTTTATTTATTAAGCCATATGTAAATGTTTGATCGACTACAAACAGAATACTATAGATACATGATAAGATCGTAGACAAGGTTATAAAAATGCTTTAAACATACCACAAAACTTTCGTAGTAAAATTAGCTACGCTACAAAAGTCGGTCTATAATAAACCCAAATATTATTAGAATTTACCCCAAAAGCAGTAAACGGCAGCAATAAAAGAGAAAATCTCGAATTCTAAAACAACTGGCCACAAATTCGTATCTACTCTATAATTGAGCAAACAAATCCAGTGCCAGAACAAAAGAAAAAGAAAAGAGTATTGTTCTTAAACCGTTTTGTCTATGCCTCGTTCCAGCCATCTTGCATTGTTTTGGCGGCAAAACTAAGAAATATCACGCTGAGCTAAGATGGCGGGCTGACTCGACAATTCTAACGCTGAATACACAATATTTTGACACAAAATGCTACCGTTCGGGCGGATAAATAATATTATCTAGAATCAAGCGTGAAGATTCTTTGAAATAAAGATGTCTGGTTGTGCATGAAATTTACGGGAGCTCTTTATTCTCATGTTTATTGTTACAACGTATGAACAATGGGTTATTTTGTAAAATTACATTTGTTTAGCATTACATTAGATACTTTGTTACACAACAATGTTTACGGAGTTTGACATTTTACATAAATGCCAAAAACCTTAGCATTATGTCAAATGTCATGAGTAGGTATAGAGTTATAGTGTGATTTAAAAGTGAAATAAATAGTTTTAAAAAGTAAAAAGCATTGTTAAGCTAATTTTGTGGCACAAAATTTGTAGCAAGTCAAATTAAAAGAATCAAAAGAAATTAACCTCATCATTCAGAATGGTCGGTACATATGAGATTAGTTTAGATTCAAGGATGTAACCTCAAGCAATAAACCCATAGAGAAAATATACTGGACCGAGCAAGCCAGTCTAAAATGTATCCATCAAAGAAAAGAGACAAAAAACTAGGCGCCGTCTCTGTCTCCCTTTTTTGCGTGTATTAGACAAAGACAAGTACAGGTTTCTCATCTTCCCTCTCTTTCTATTAGACGGACACTCGCTCTCACAGGCAGGTCTATGGTTTGTCTACGCTAATTTAATAACTTTATAAACATAGGTACTCATACCTCAAGCATAGAGTACTAGACCTAAATAAATCTATACTCTACACTATTTTCTATCTATCTATACTTATTATAAAACAAAGTCCCCTCATGTATGTGCCTCTTTTCTCAAAATCTGCTCCTTTTTCTCAAAACCTATTAAACGGATTTTTGTACGGTTTTTACTAAAAGATAGTGCAATACTTTGAGAAGGTTAAGCAATAGTGCATTACGATTGTATGTCAATTGACTGAAATATAACGATTAATGTTAAAAAATCTCACCCGCTGGGAGCTTTACAAGCGGGCGAAGCCGCGGACACAGCTAGTAATATTATAAAGAGGAAATATTTGATTGTTTGTGTTGAATAGGCTCCGAAACTACTAAACGGATTTACATTTAATTTGATATGGAGAAAGTCTAGAGACTGAGAACATAGGCGATTTTTAAATCGAAACAAGGGTTGTAAGGCGTTGAAATAGGGGATGAAAGCTAGTATGATAATGATGTATTTGTCCTTTACACATCAACCCATAACTGTCCCACTGCTGGGCTCGGGTCTCCTCTCACACAGAGAGAGTTTAGGCCATAGTCCA
>DWPQ01000943.1:0-13829 GCA_018251795.1 Perichares adela | reverse complement strand
CTCCGGCTTAGTTTGGGGCTAGATGGCGTTGTGTGAATTTGTCCACACATATTTATTTATTTATTTTATTTATTTATAATGAACTATTATACAATGAAGTAACGAAAGAATTAAAAAAAACATGTATCTATATAAATATGAATTAAGTTTGTATTAAAAATATACACTGAATTACGAACTTATATTAAAATAGCTACGATGTGATCATAATACTCTCTCTATAATCAAATCTTACAAAATATTGTTAGAATCAAGTTCACGAAAGATTCATTCAATTGAAAAGTGTATTTCCACATTAAAACTCAAACGGAGTCCACGAGAAACAGATTAAGCGATTGCGCCGCGACTGCACTCAAAAGGTCCTCATTTCAAGATGTCGGTCGCTATTCTTCAAAAGAATCTTAAAGAAGTCTTAACTCAAATAGAAACCGTTAAGTTCAAACTTCAAATCATTTAAGCATGTTGATAGTACACTTATCCACGGCATTTTTTGCTTCTTGTGTTTCGAAAAGATTAATGTTTAATTGTAGCTAAATACGTCAAGAAATATAGTGTAATACTCCGATAAATATGTTTGGACCACTGTATCAGTAACGCAACCTATATTATAAAATTATTAAAAAAATATTCATAAAATAATATTTTCAAATCCCAAATCAATAATTGGGTTTTACCTTTCACGGGAGTTACCAATACTGGTCGTTCGTTTCTTTATATGGCGCTAGGAAGTTGTTATTAGACCTGCCGAAATTAGCTCTACAAATCTAGAGCACTTTTGAACACGCTTTTATCTAAACTAAGTTCAAAAGAGCTAAGGCAATGTGCATATCGTTTAGATCCTTTTTGGGTTTCAAACTTGACTAAACCGATCCATTTGTTTCGCAGGATGAACCAGCGTCGTCAGGGGACAGTGGAGACGAGAGTGGCAGCGAACCAGAATCACCTAGTGAGAAGTTAGCGCAGATGCAGACGTACAACAAGGATTGGACCAGCGACGCAGTTGAACGAGAGATTAATAATAGGTGAGACAAAGTAGATAGCACTATAGACTTAATATACCAGAGTAAGGGAGCATAAAAGCATTGGTCAGTGACGGCGACGACGAGGACCCGTGTTCTATACATCCGCCACAAGGTATTCCCACGGGAGCGGCCATCTCACCCCGACGCCCGCCTCACGCGACGTCCCAAGCCAAGGTTCAAACCCCACAAGTACCTTAAGGATGCTTGCAGCTCCTAATTTTTCGAAGCAATTTCACTCCTTCTTCGCTAGTTTAACTTCTTCTCTGGCGGATCATTCCAAGCTCGCCTTTCTATCCGCGTGAAGCTGTAAAGGCTGCTAGGGCCAACAGCAAAATGTCCATCAGAAACAAATAGCATTGTTACGAGGGTTCTTATTCATACCCACCCAAACTTACATGTGTGTGGGTAGGTATGTGTATAATGTATGATATGGTTCACAAACTCAATTGCACAAACTTGTTACTCCTCAGAGAACAGTCAAACGACAACGTGGCATCAACATCCACAAGCAATCAGGAGAACGAATCCAAGACCAGTAGCCAACCAGCGCTGCGTAAGATCATGCCCAAGATGGAAATGCCTGGCGGAGCAATGTTGTACCACACAGGAGTGTTGGCCGGTGTAGGGTTGGATGGGTTAGGCTCGCATCTCGGCTTGAGCAACCTGGCCATGGGATATCCACAAGGCTTCATCCTGGGAGTCGCTAATCAAGGGCAGGAAGGTAATATCATATTCCTTTTATTTGTAAAAGTCGTCTACGCAAAACTGGTTCCAGTACCTTTGTACCTCAAAAAAAACAACCAACTCTGGTGTACCAAGATCCTTTTTTGCAGTAACGCGTAGGAATATAGTATATGGATAGAAATCTGTTGCCGTCCAAGAAGAAAGCGGAATATAATTATTGCTTTTATTTTATTTAAAAAAACTAGCTGTGCTCGCGTGGAAATCTGTGTCGCAAAGTTTTTCACGCGTAAATCCAAATGCCGCGGGAATTTTAAGAAAATGTAGCCTAAGTTACTCCTTATATCAGCCATCTTCCAATGAAAGTCCCTTCTAAATCGCTCAAATTTTACTTGTATAGACTATATTTATTCTTGTCAATGCTGGCTTACGCAGTCTATGGTTGTTAGAAGTGCTTTACATATTCGACAGATAAGTGTGTGAATATATTTTTATAAATAATGCAAATCCCGAATCTGTTCACTGTTCCCCCAGCATCATCATCATCATCCCAGCCGCAGTTCATCACCATACCGCTGTCGATGGCCATGGCCGCCGCTGCCAACCCGTCGACCAACGGATGTCCCAGCGCCTCTAGTGACGACAGCAGTGAACTACAAGACTTGAGCACTGGCGGTAGGAAGTGAGAGGCATTGGAAGTAAGTAAAATTCGCAAGGGCGGATCCAGCGTTGACGCCAGGGGAGGTTAGATAGTCTGATCAAGTCACAAGAAGTTACAATTTAATTTTGGTAATAATAGATACAAGTAAGAAGTAGATGTTTTAATAATAAATTTATGAAATATTGAAAGTACTCAAATAATATTGTGACCAAAATTATATAGAAACACAAGCTGTCTCCGCCAACATTGTTTTGCCATATAAAAGTTGGCGTAAAAAAATAGGGTTTGGTGATAGAAAGGTGAAAATTAGGAATTGTTTGTATTTTTTGGTGCCACATCAAAAAATATATATTAAAAAAAAATTGTCTGTAACATTTAAACTTTTTTTTTTTTATTTATAAAATCCACAGATCTTAATTTCTATACTGAATATATGTTACAGAGTATTATAATTTAGCCTTAAAGCCCATTACGGATTTACATTTTATAGATTAATTTAAAATTTATGGGTATAAAAAAATATTAAATTGTTTTTTTCTTTTGCAGGTAACGAGATGTAACGACGGCCGTATTGTATAATTTACATAATACTATTATATAATTATGTACTTGCTTTACTTAGTAACTTATATACCAAAGTTTTGTTCTTTGAGTTTAAATAAGTAAATAGCAATGACGAGTGATGTTCCTTGTAACAAATTGTCCGTTATCTATTATGTCTTAAATAAAATTTGCTTTGTAGTCATTTTAAAGGTTGAAAATAAAGAGGTTAACAGACTATCCACATTTATTTAATAATTGTCATTAGGTACACCATGTGTACACAGTTTAATAATAATATTCGATTCGTTACGAATAATTCGCAAATTCGAATTATTCTCACACCCCTGATATATAATTTAAATTTATATATGTTTGTTCTACGGTCGTAAGTAATGTCAATTAGTAAATTCCTACATCCAAGTCCTATTTGTTATGTTTGAAAATTAACAAAAAAATACATTAAAATCATGTTATCACACTTAAAAAATGATATAAGAACACAATTGATATGATATGAGCATCATATGAACGTAGCAAAGCATTAGTTTCAGCCATCGAATATATTCCTTCAGAAAATGCCCGTATTTTTCTATCAAGCCACATTCAATCTTAGATCAAAGATTAATGATTTCTGTCACTTTAATGTACATCAGTAACTTGGTATAATATTGGCTAAATAAAATATTATTTAACTTATGTAGTATCTATTCAAATGGACTAAAATCGTAATGTTTGGCTTATTATAGCTAATGTTATGTTTCACTATAAATCTTAGAAAAAATTACGTCTTCAAGGCAAGGGTTAATAGGCTTTTACTAAGCATTACGCTTTACCATGCCGTATTACACCTCCTACTTACTAATAAGAAGAATTGTAGTAAAAAAAAAATGTATTGTTATATAGCGAATTTGCAATTAGAGTTATTTGATGTACAAAATATTATGTACGGCTTTGCTGTACTGTACGAATAATGTACATCACGGATAGTGCACAAAACCTTTAATATTTCACCATTTGAATTGTTTAAAATTACAAAAGAAAGGACAATATGTATCATGCGGTATTCTTGCATTGCTTGCCAATTATGAATTGTACGCATCGTAGGAAAATGTTTAAAAATAATGTTATAATGTAGTACTGTGTAATTTATTGTATTTAAATTAAGCGTTTAGATAGGTACGTAGAGTTGTTACTCTCGAGTTGGCAAGCCATAATGCTTGTGTGTGTGGATGTATATTCAATGGAAAGAGCTAGAAGATGATAAACCTGTATTTGTCTTTCTCTAATACACGCTAAATAAAAGAGACAGACAGAGCGCCCTGCTTGTTGTCTCTTTAATCAACACTCCCACGCATAAAGCCGGAACACGGTTTTTTCGCAAAACTATATTCTTGTGTAATTTGAATCACTAGTAAACTACATATTGTTAAATTCAAAATTTGAATACTGACTATAATTGATGAGTTTTTTAATTGACAATCATCTTAACACGTATCTCTTATCATCTAAACAGTAATAATAATAATAGTAAAATACTTTATTTCGTCATCTTCAACACAATTAAATCAGTACAACAATTAATATAAGTATAGGAAATGGTAATTAAAAAAATAATAATATATAAACCCAAAAAGAAAAACGCATGAAATAATTAAAAAGAAAATAATAATATTCAACATGCGCTACAATATTTATGTTGGAGTCCAAAAATTGGAACTCACTCAGCATAATACCATTGTACCAATAGTGGGCGGCATCGTTCACAAAAATGACTGTCCTGTAAAATAGCATTTTATGCGTTACGACTTTACGACCGCGTGGACAGTAGGCTGGATTGCCAACTCTAGAATATTTTCTCTATGGATAGGAATGTTGTCGAGTATTGGAAATAACGTATTTTTGTACCAGTGTTAACTATAACACCATGAAAAGTATCCTATTTTGTTATTGTACTGTTAATAATCATGTTTATTACTAACTCTGAAGGAGACAAATGATTAAGACTTTTTAATGGGTTTTTGTATGTCACGATTTTAATATTAATTTTCAGTTTTTGTCACGTAGGTCAATATAAAATTTACAGGGTAAAGGCCTATAAACAAAGTACTCGGTATATTTCATTTGTCCCCTTTAGCTCATAAGCTATTTTGGCTATCAATCCTGGATTGCAAACCGTTTACCATAGTTAATTAATGTATTATAATATTTATCTTACATTGTAACATTTCAATTGCTATTTTATTAACAATATGATTATTGGCAAAGTAATACATAACAATATATTTATGTAAAGATATGCTAATACACTTATTGTACCTTGCTCTCCAATAAACTTTCGAAGTCGAATAATTGTTGACTCATATAATTTAGTTCAAGAATTCACCATATTAATCATTATAGAACAAATATATTCATTATAGAAAGCTTGTTAATGTTTCATAACTTACTAAATAGTTAAAAGTAATTGCGTAATCATTACAATAGCGGAAATATATCGTGTTTTATAATCAATAACTGGGAAACAAATTAATATTGTAACCTAACATGGATATTGCGATAAGAAATTATTTTCTCGATATTCAATTGAATATTTATTATTTAAAGGCTAACAGAACACTGTTATTTAAACAAAAAGCATTGTAAACGTATTTTGTATGTAATTATGTATTTACATATAAATTTGGAGCGTGTGCGTTAATTACTGATTGAACGACCTTTTGTTCGCGTTGGTTAGTTTTTGTCGTTTTACATATCGAAGTTACGTTTTTAGTTGCAGAATATATTCTTCGGAATGATTTGATTGCTCCACTGATTGTGCCACACAGATATTGTTTTTGTTATGAGTGAAAATGTACCACAAATTAATAACAAAGTCGTTTTTTGTTTCGATATCTATAGGAGTTGCTGTACTAGATTTATAAAACAATTTAAATGGTACTAATTTATTTGTTATTGGTACAATGTATAAAATCATTATGAATTAACAACTGAAATTATGAGTTAACAAAATGGCATGCTTGGCTAACGTGTTTTCGATAAAACATGGCGTTTTGGTTATGTTACTGTATTTATAATAACTCATTTTGTGTATATTGTTATTAATGTTTAATATATATGAATACCGTTGTGAAATAAATGTTTCCTCGTAAGATTTAACCGTTTTGATTCAGCGTTGACTAATTACCGTAGTTATAAAGGTTACTTGTTTTCAGTTTTTACGTGTTTGGCGCGTTTAGTATTATACTTTTCTGTACTTATGCCTTAAAGAGTTTATAAACCATTTCTAATCATACATAACGTTATTTAATTGTGAATGAATGTTTTGTGGCCAAAGTATTGTGTTGGTTGTTAAAACATCGTAGTATAATATTTAATTTTTCTCTGAGTATGTAACAAATTAAAAGTACGATTTGTTTTTAAACTTAACTTAATGTTTTTTTTTCTTTTTGTATTATTATAGTTTTAATTCAGCCTACTGGGCAACGGAATGCTCCTTTTTACTTTATTTCTTTGTGTTAAGAACTAAAGTTAAATAACAAAAATATAGAAATGGTTGAATGCATAATTCTGCTAATAACTTTGTGATTTCTCAATTTTGTAGTCAAATTAATTGCTTTGAGTTATTTATTATTTTGGTTAAGTTAATAGCCTCAATAATGAAAACAATTAGCAGAATTATGCCTTCGTCCTATTTCAGTTTTGAAGCATTTATAATTTAACTGTCGGTTTAATTTGTGATTTAATAATTTTGTACAATCTTTAAGAAAATTTTACTAAACAATGATTTGAAACTAGAAAATAATAAAACATTTTTCTTACCGATTGTACGAGAACCCAATTGTTAGTGTATTTTTTGTAATTGTAATCAATAATGTTCCTTTTCGTTTCATATCTTTAAATAAAAATATTTAAATTGAATACAATCGTTTTTTATTTTAATTTTGATCAATAATTACTAGCCCTGAATATTACGTGTTATTATTATTTTTATTTAATTATATAGGAAGTAGCTGTGCCCGCGGCTTCGCCTACGTGGAAAGCTCCCAGCAGGCGAGATTATTTAACATTAATCGTTATATTTCAGTCAATTGACATAAAATCGTAATGCACTATTGCCTATAACCTTCTTAAAAGTATTGCACTATCTTTTAGTAAAAACCGTACAAAAATCAGTTTAGTAGATTTTGAGAAAAAGGGGCACAGACATGAGGGGACTTTGTTTTATAATAAGTATAGATGGAACTATTAGCGCGCAATTACTCGTTACTGACTTTGTACAGGAATGTATCTTGTTTGAAGAGATTAAAAGATGCCCCCATATACAATTCAAGGTACCATCGAATCAATCATCTGGCTCTGTCGTCGTCGAGATATACTGACCTTACTAAAAATGATTTTCACTGACTTCGAAGGGGATACCTTGAACGCAAATTACACTACATTCAGTTGCAATCGGAATCATACCGTTAAACAATGTTAGATCGTTTCCAGATTACCTGACATTCCGACACGATTACTACAACAATTTGCCACGTCTTCAACAGCTGAACGAGAGCTTGATCAGAAAAAAATATAGCGGTCAACCCATAGAACTTATTTCTACTGGCATCAGTAACTCTAAAACTTTACTCAATCATCATATTAGAGTTCCGTGAAGCAAAATTTGTTGCGGACAGATGAGTATGTTTGGCATAGTTAAAGTTTACATGGGGAAGGAATGTATGTATCCAATTATTTTTCAAAAGGCATTAGAAATTCAGAAATAAATTAAAATGAATGTTACGCACACTACCATATTATTACATACTACTGGTGCCCGCAGTTTTGCCTGCCCGGAAATCAGTGTGTTACAATGTTATTCCGCATAAATCCAGAACCCGCGAAAATCAAAATAAAATATAGTCTATTTTATGCTCCACAACCTCCTTTATCTTTCCGTGAAAGTCTCGTCAAAATCGGTTTAGCCGTTTCAGAGATTAGCCGGACTAAACAGACAAAAATTTTAAATAATGACATTTTGGTAATGTACGATACATTATATTTGCATTTAGTAAAAAGCGGTTATTTTAATATTACAAACCGATATTCCAATTGTATTTATTTGTATAGATGTATGGATTAATATAGTCTACAGTTACGACATCCGGCAGTATGCGACAATATCGTGTAAGTAAATCAGCAAACGCTCCTACACGCTCGGTACCAACATTCCGTGTTGACATTGGGTGCAGAAGGCGTTCCCATGGCTGTCACAGTTACACCGGCTGTTTACAACTGTATTGTCACGTGACCTTTGTCTGTTGCAACTTGAACTTTACTACGAGCTCGAGGCAATACGTGCTATCAACGGTGTGGGACTGGAATCTGCGTGCCAATACCATGAATTACATTTGATGGCGTAATTGCAATGAGAATCTTCGATTGGAATAAATGATAACCGCTCACACAATCTTCTTTTTCTTTGGCAGATGAGATGAACATAGATAATTAAGATATCACAACCAATGACTATTTGTCTGGCATATAATATGTACCGTTAGCGGGGAATTACCTATAGGCCATACAACAGTTCGTCAGCGATCGTATAATTGACAAAGGTCAGTTGTGTACGGGGCTGATATTAATTAGACAACACACTTCACTTGATACATTTTGAAGTTTCAGAAATTCGTCAACATCATCGAAACGTAAATGTAATGAGTTTATAACCGCAAGAGCGCTAGTATTTAGTTTACACTTGAGTCTCCAAAATTGCATAGGTAGGGTCGAGAGTGAACTAAAAAGACGTCTTTATTTTTCTACGTCACACAATTATATGGTAGACGGCCTAAGATGGCGAGACTTTTTGAGGCGAATCAGCCCCCTACGCTATTTCTTGACAACCACGAATGTCAAGAACATATAAACCGAGTTAAAGGAGATGATGGAACACGATCTTAAATGAGCTACTTCCGAGGACTGAGATGGACCAGCTCGTTTGTATGTAGTAGCGCTGGTCTATATTATTTAAGTCACGCTAAAAAGTTTGAAGCATACGTGAACCAACACAACATTCCTTTAGTTAAATAGCTAATTTTAGGTTGAGTTACTTTTGATTTCACAGTGCATTGGATGTGAAGACCATATTATTTTGTTTAGCATCCTGTTAATTCGCCCACGAAGATAAATGTATGCTTCAATAAGTGTAATCAGGGAAGCCTAGATGAGTGTAATTAAGTTACATATCTAAATGGTAAATAAATAATAGGGTATATTTATTTGATTTAAATACATACGTGGTGGCAGAAGAAATTTCACCTCACACAAGACCGCTACAGTACGCGATCGGAGCTGACATTTGATTAATACTATGATATCACAAACCGGTTACCTGACGCAGGTCATAGGAGTCAAGTTTGGAATTCCGCTGTTTTCTTCAACCACCGTTTTGGAAGCGATTAGTGTGTGTTTTGGGGCTCGAGGGATCAACTATGATTACTTATGCTTTTATCGGGTATCGGTTAGACGAAGGGTTTGTTTCCCGGCCATGTTTACGTATAAATCATAGGTCTCGGATTTTGGTTGTTTGTGACGTCTTAAACACGTATGACCGCGCTACCTGCAGCACAGGGAACCCTTAGTGCGTGGGAGTGTGTTAGGGTTTTATTTATAAGGGATCAAAAGATGCAACGACGTTAATGGGATAATAATGGGATGGTAGTGGTAAACCATGAGTATATTTCATGAAATAGTTTGCCCTTTTTGAATAGCTTTACATAAGGCATAGAATTGATTTTTATAATAACTAGCCACACGTTGCTGTGTCTGCTGTAATAGTTTTATACTTGTTTTTATTTATTTTTCAATCAAATCTTCCCTTGACAATCACGAAAACACAAAAAACAGACTAATCCAATTTGGTGCAGTCGTTTGGAAGTTGTGCGCGTACAAACATTTCCGTGATTCATTTTTATTTATATAGAAGACTATACGAAATAAATATTAAAACTCAAATTATCAACAACAAAAACTATTTTCCCGGTAACACACATTTGCCGAAGCTCATAACAATAATCAAACAGGCTTCGGCGTTAATCGAGTAATTACCAATTACTTTATTCGGTGAATATATTTTTTTCTACCTGTACCTATCTATATCTACCTGTCACGCTTTCTAAACTAATGATACGTGTTACGTATTCAATGGTGGTCATAGAACTTTCAATTGCGAGATACGATCATAAATCGAGAGCTGAGATAGAGTTTAGTAGATAGGTATCTTTTGTGTGAAGTTTTTTAGGATAAATATATCATATTGAAGGTCAAAATCTAGGTGTACCTAAATCCACGGTATCTATGTCAAGTCTGGCTGAGCACTCCAAGCTCACCTCTCTATCCGCATGAGGCTGTTAAGGGCCCTAAGGCCAACAGCAAAACGTCTATTAGGAAAAAAGAGAGAAGTAACACTATGTCAACGGGTCCCGAGATATTTGACAATATTAATACCACAAAAGAACAAATTTGGACGTTGTTAATGTTCAAAAAGTCTCAATTTAAAAGCAGATTATGCGTCTGCTGGTATAGGAAGACGCTACGACGCTAATTCTATATGTATGACGCTTTTCATTTCATTTTAACTTCTCAAAAAGATTTTACGTTAAGCAAATTAGGGTCTGAACCTCCAGATTAGATCAAAGCAAGGTTGGCAATATTCCAGGCTTTCTCAACCGCGAGGAGACATGGATCATTTTAAGAAAAGAATATCGTGAACTGACTAGTAATAAGTCTTAGCCAACATGTTTAACAATGCAAATCAAGTTATGAGAATAAGATAAACCTGGTGTTTGACAGCTATGTATTTGATCAAGCGATTTCTATTTGCATACAATGATAACGAATGGTTGTTCTAAGACAAGAATAGGTACATGTATCATGCCTAGTTAAACCAAAGTTTCGGGATTTAAGGGTTTAAGAATAGATTCCTTGAATCCAACCCAATATTTCCTGCTAAATGAGGTAATGGCGTCTTTCCTTTTAGAGGTCGTCTTCGTATTAGAGGTCATTTGGCCCTGTACTAACTAGTTTAATGATGACGGTACCTCTGCATGGTGATAGGGTATTTTACTTAAGGCTATATTATAGCTATATTATATTATAGTAGAGGAACAATGGGCCTGCCTGGAATTGCGAGTGTCCAACATAAAAAAGAGAGAGGTGATAGACCCGTACTTGTCTTTCTCTAACACGCGCAAATAAAGAGAGATGGGGCTCATGGGGCGCATCATTTGGCTATTTTATGGAGTAATTTGAGACTAGAATAACTCTTTGCTTTTACTTCGTTATTTGGCTAACCATCCACCTTCGAAAATCGAACGTAAAACGTTTTTTACGTGTTTCAGTAACCGGCAGATATTAAGGAGTCATATCCCCTTTTGCGCCATTACGTTGCCTTTGGTATTGCACACGTCTATGAGGATTAGTGACTACTTGCCATAAGGTAGAGGTCGGCAAAGTGCGGCTCTAGTACCGCATGTGGCTTTTTGGTTACCAAGTGCGGCTCCCACACAAATATCCAGGATGTGTACTTATTTAGTATCATAAAAATTTACTGAACTAACAGATTTGGCTCCCATTTTTTTTTATTGTTAAAATATTCATATTTAGCTCTTTGGCTAATAAGTTTGCCTACCACTGCCATAAGGTAAGGAAACCATCAACATTATCTGATATTAACATAAAAAAGACCCACCCACATATAAATAAACAACTAAGTATATAGTACTATGTATGACTAACAAGTTGATATAAGGTCAGACAGACAGCCCAGATACCAAGTGAACTGATAACAATCATATTTAATTACAAATATTACACTATTAATGAGTAATCAATATCTAAATACAGATAGTGTTGTCATTCTATACATTTTATTATCATTGTCTAAATACATGTTTGGTAACACAATTGATTCATATTCTTCTGAGGGAGGATGACACCATTGTGCCTAATTTTTCAGTAGGTACATTGGTATTGCATGTCAATTATAGCATTGTTTAGACATCATTATTTCTTTATATTTAGAACCAGCACTTGAACAGAAGGGTTGCTATCACCAATCAGTAGCCAGTGACAAATACAACAGTTATTGTGTTGAATGGCACAAACAATTATACAGATTGAAATAATGATTATCTAAATAAAATAATATAAATGATTGAAATTGACAGTTTCAAATAGTCGCTCTACATAATCAGGTCTAAAATAATATGCAATTAAATTAATTATTACAATCATATGCATGCATATCATAAAAAATTCGTCAGTTTTGTAACTCTACAAATAAATAGGTTATTGCTCATTAGAGGCCTGATTTTTTTGTTGTATTCAATTCAATATATTATAACTCACTTCACAATTAATTCTCTTCTAACCACTGAATCTGAATTGAATCAACCCTGTTTGATTGATAAATTAGTTCAAATAGCAAAGTTGGCCATAAGGGCGATTTGTACTACAATAATACTATCTGACACAGGTAATAGCCACATCAAGTAATTAATAAACCTTTTCTAAGCAGTAATGCATTTCTCAGAGTTCAAAGATTTAACAGTATATCACAGCTAATTATTTGTCACACTATCCTGACATTTCTGTTGGTTATTTGGCAGTGGCGGCTGCTGTCTGAGGCATATAGTGTGGGCTGGCTGCCAGGTTAGGTCAACAGCCTATTACATACCTATAATGATAATTTGAATGTTTTATGTCTAAGGCAGTGAGTAACGAAAACTTCTATATAAATCATCAGTAATGAACAATAAACATTTGAGTTAAATTTAAAACGAATTTTGATAATGACTATCATAAATGAATATTTACATGTCATTATGGCATGATTTTAATTTGTGTTATTAACTTCATTTAACAATTAATGGCTTTTGAGCTCTGTAAATAAATTATGAATATATTTATTTAGAATCTACTGAAAATTTGTAAAAATCTAAATATTTACCTAACATTTTCACTGGATTTTATAGAACTTACATAATTTATAATAGGATGTAAATATTAAATCAGTCTAATGTCATATAAAGGTAAAAATAATTGTAAATCCAAACTAGTTAAAAACAAAAAAATATTTTTTGTTGATGCAGAAATTTTATAGAATTTATTCATATGAAATTTAAGTTTAACAAAGTGTCATCAAAATCAAAAGTGTCTAGTAAAAGTAATAAATTTTTTTTTGGTGGCACTGCATAAAAATAGAGGAGTTGAAATAACTACCCAGAGCAAACCGGCACGGCTGTCTCTATCCTCGTGGACTGTTGCTACCGTTCGAGTTATTTTTAAAATCGGGAACACTTCCCAAGAAATGGCTCACATACAGACCCGGCAATGACATAACTTTACGGTTAAATATTTAATATAAATCCCTTATAGGATTGCACACATTATTGTGCTACAAAATATTTAAAAACTGGTGTCTAGTAATTGATTCAAAACATATCACACTTAATGCGACCTAAAAATAGGCATACGCCTCACCCTGGAAATGATAAGACTCAAACTAGCGATAATGCCAGCGCGCGCAAGTCAGCTGAGTTTTGGGTAAACAGAGAAGCGGTATTACAAAACTGCACACAGCAGTTGCAGATTAAGATCAACAGGTGGAGATGGCTCACAGCAGATAGACCGCCGTGACTCCACCGACACGCGAGGCAGACCCGGCCGGCCGCAAGTCCTCACAAACCCACTTTCACGGCTTTACGCACTTCCAACTACATTTTGAACACCATCACCAAAACAGATAGCGCATGGAACATAAAACAATAAATACCTTCTCCTTCGCCCGTCCCGCATGTTTTTGCATTCGTTTCGCGATTAACGCACCTTTACTCTCAGCCATTTCTATCACTTTTTCATTACCAACTTTAATTTCGATACAC
>DWPQ01000942.1:0-13830 GCA_018251795.1 Perichares adela | reverse complement strand
TCTGATTGGTAGGAAATAAAAGGGAAGTAGTTGACGCACTCTCACAGATGCTGTGCATCGTCACATGCCCAATAATGCATTGCTAATCCTGAGAATTGTGTTTCAAGCCAAGAAGGAAGTGATGTACCTATTGTTTATTGGTTATTCCATGTCGCAAGTGTTTGAAATTAGTTCGCAATAGATTTATGACATCATACTTACTTCCATGTATTATATGTGAGGTACAAGTAAATTATATTTTTGGTCGAATTTTTAAGAAGAGATATAAGTCTTAAACAAGAAAAGACCCAGTAAGTATAGCCTTTGATATTTATTATTATTATTCTTTTTTCTAGGGTATTGGCAAAGTGGTGGACATTTTCACGAACTACAACGGAAAAAGCAAGTGCTTCGACTACAAGAAAGGAAATGATTATGGCAACCTTGATGCTGCCGGGTGGGACTACCAGGTTCGTTAATGTAATTTATTAAAATTATGATTTCGCACACAAGTGGGCATCAGATATACTGGGCCATAAAAATGTTAATTTTGACGAAATATAATCACCAAGCAGTCTTGATTTTTCGTTCATTCATTTGTAGGTAATTATTTGGACAAGTTTAAAATCAAAACAAAATTTCCGATGTGATATAAATTTATAACAAAATTCCCATCGGATCTGTGTCGACAAAAAATCCGAAAAATACCCAATGGCACGTTCTACGTATGGAAAGAGACAGACGCTCGTAGGGGCTTTAACATTTTGCTTGGAGATTGATTAACTAACTATACCTAATTGTTTCAGGCATGCACAGAAATGGTGATGCCGATGTGCACGACGGGTAAGAAGGACATGTTTGAGCCTTCCGCGTGGAACTTTACCCAGTACTCTGACGACTGCTACAAGAAGTACAAAGTGCGGCCGCAACCTAACGCAGCGCGCGTGGAGTACGGCGGGGACCGGCTGCAGGCCGCCTCTAACATCGTGTTCAGTAACGGACTCTTAGACCCGTGGGCTGGAGGTAATAATTACGTAGCACGCGCAAACAATCCGTTACTTGTCTGAAATAAGGTCATGTTCTTGAAGGTCATGTTTGAATAACCTTAAGTCAAAGCCTATCCCCTTAGGACGCTCCCCATCCCTGTTTTTCGAAGAGGCTTCACCATCTCATTGTTAGTTTAAATTCTACTCTGAAGGCCGCTAGGGCCAACAGCAAAATGTCCATCGGAAACAAAGTCAAAGTGTTAGTCGAGACGAGACACAATTAAGTCCAAAGCCAGTCAAAGTTGCTCCTGTGCATTTACTATGTGTATTACCTGTATTATCTTTCTTACTCATCTCCATGGTCAAAGAGTTCCTCTCACTCAAATCCTTTTGTTACGTCCTTAACGGTTTTTGATGTCGCTAGGTGGTATCCTGAACAGCATCAGTAACACAGTGGTAGCAGTGGTGCTCATAGACACCGCGCACCATCTGGACCTCATGCCCAGCAACGCCCTCGACCCCCAGACCGTGAAGATGGCCAGGAACATCCACAAACAGAATATTGATAGATGGATTGCAGATTTCAGAGAACAGAGCAAAGCCAAGCATTGATTTTCATTGTGTAATTTTATAATAAAATATTTTGATACTATTTAAGACTGAATTTTAATCTTTAAAAAGTTAAAAATTCTATGTGAATAAAATATATACCTACCTTGTAAGTAAAAAGGTGGTTACAATCACAGATTAAATATTACCGAAGTAATAATTTCTCACTACGTCGTTTCTCCGTGATTTCCGCTGACCGACGTTTTAAATCCGATATTAATTCATTAATAATAATATTAATTGTATTTTTTTTTCGAATGATGGCTTCTATCGTGTCGTTGAAACACATTCTGCCAATGTCGAGTGAATTGATATTGTAATCTACTGACACTGACACATGGGACTGTAATTTACTGTCATAAATGTCAAATATCAATTAGAGGTTACAAAGTTGTTTATTTTCATTACTGAAAAATATTGGAAGGAAAAGTACGCACTTTTCATACAAAATGGAGCCAACATGCAAATATTGCAATGAACCAGAGAGTAAACAAGATAAACCGGCGTTAAAATGTGTGGTTTGCCAGAACACTGTACATTTAAAGTGTTTGGTGAGGCAGGGAACTCCAGGGGACTTCGCCGGGGATGTATTCTTCGACTTTACTTGCACCGAGTGTGCAGAAAACGGCGAGGAATGTTTCATACGCAATAAAATGCCATGGTACTTTTCGTTTCATTATTCAAATAGTCTGTTCATGATACTCAACACTGCAAAGATCGGCACCCTGAACCATTCCACTACTGATCTTTGGTCTCCTCACACCTTATGAGAGTTTATGGCCCTAGTCCACCGCGCTGGTCTAGTGCTGCTTAGCAGACTTTACATACTTTCTTAATTATTGGAAACTGTTGTCTATACACAGTTGAGAAAGTACCACATACCACAGTTTCCATGTGAAATACATATTTTTTACAACCTAATACATATTTATAAATCCTTTATTATCAATCACTTGTCCTTGTATACTGGTGAATCATGAACCAGGTAATAAACCACATTCCTACTATTACAGGGTGAATGCAATTCTGCTTACTATACATCACTTGAATATCCAATCTCATGGGATCAGTCACCATGGGTTCTTCCATTACAAAACACACATAGCCTCCTTCATTGACAGAAATTGGCAACAACTGTTTGGAACTCAATTGTAAGTTTGTATATAAAGATAATAATATTTTTTAAGAATTTCTACAACAGACCATTACTTTATTTATAAAGCACCATCTAGCTAGTACATGCTGTTTAAAAAAAACTCAAATCCTTAATCAAATATTTTTAAAAACATTACTCAGCATACACTGAAAATGACAAATTTGTACGACAAACTTTTTTGTACTGAAAACCGTTCTGTGACTCACTCCAATGTAAATTGTAAGTGCAAAACTTTGTCACCTAATTTTACTGAGTGTTCTACCTGCCTCAAAAACATAAACTTGTTTTTTGTAAATGTGTATTAAGATCATATCCAAATTTTTCTGAAATAAAATCTTTTTAATTTTGTGAAAAATAATCCTCATCAACCAACCACCTCTTAATTACTAGATGGTTTACAAAACAATCTAGTTCAATACTCAGTTCCATTTTGTCACCTATTCATTGTTTATTCATATGTGACTCTGACACACTGTGGTGAAAAATGTTTTGGCACTGGTTATTACAGTAAACAAAAGAAAAATTGGATGGGCACAATAGCTGGCACTTTGTCAGTGTACAATGGACTGCTATTCCGCTCAGGCTCTGTTGCACTTGGAGAGACGGGCTGGTGGAAGCTGAGACATAACTTCTCACCTGCACTGGCAGCACACATCAGTATGTACAGAATACTAACGATAATCATACATCAATATTAGTTTATCTCTGTTTTTATTGCTATGATTGAGTGCTTTTCAGGACACTTCGGTTCATGATGTAAGGATTTCATATAAACATCTTAGCCTAACTCTCCAGCACATAGTTCACCGTGTTGAACAGAGGATGAGGCAATGGTGCCCGGTTTCCGATTGAAGATTACTTAGGTCTATACCAGTAACATATACATGAAATATTTTTACGTCTTTCAATAGCAGTATTGAGAGCCATAATAAGCAGATGCCTGACTTCATTTACTGCATGTTGGTACCACCTCAGGTATTATTGTATGTAGGCAACAGTGACCATTTACTATCCGGCGGTCTGACCGCTCATTTGTTTTGGTGTAAACAATGCTTTTTACAGATCATCGTATTATTAAAGCCTTTGTTACAGAGTAACAACTTATAGAGTAACATTTGCTTGCAGTTGTTGAAGTAGCAAAAGAGAGACCTAAGGGCCGGGCGCGCGGTCAACTAGGAATGGACAAGACATTGTTTTATGCCAAAATAAAGAACTTGGGTAAGTACACATTTGTATGTCATTAAATACTACTCAAATCTGTCGAAGCACATATGGACCTTATGATACTAGGCAATGATTCAGTTACCTATTATATTTAATTGAATGAGATTTTTAAAAATAAACACCTATTGTATTATAAGTACTATGATTAATCATAAAAATAAAAAAATTTTTTGTTCAGGCCTTTCAAATTACATAGTACCAGACAAAGAAGCGCCTATATCAGGCGAACCAATTCCAAAAAAGCCGCGGCTGGTCTCCGAAAACCAGCTCGAGACACCCAGGAGTTCAGGGTACGACCACGATGGTCGGAATGCGTTGGATATGGAGCCCAGGTAAAATGGTTGTCCTTGTATCATCACCTAATGTGAGGACACTCGAAGATTTCCCCATATTCTGATTTTACTTGCTTCGATGAAGGAAAATATAATTAGAAAACCTGCATACCTGAGAGTTCTCCATAATGTTGCCGAAGGTATGTGAAGTCTCCAATCCATATTGGTCCGACGGCCCTTCACAATGGCAGGGGGTGGCTATGCGTTGTGAATGTGATGATGACTACTGTACATATTATATTACTATAGTACGCATGTATCTAGGTAGTCTCGTAAGATGAATGTTATTGTATACTGTATGGTGTAGGAGCGAGCCGGAGAGCATGATCCTGGACGAGTCATACGCGTGTCTGACCGCCAAGAACTCGTACGCAGACGTCGAGAGCTTCTTCTCCACCTACCAGTACAGCGGGCACACGGTGAGGACTTATTAGTGTATAATAATTGAATCTATAACCCGCGCTTACATTTAACTTAGACTTTGCTTTAGTTAGCAGTATGGGCAACTATTTTTGTGCGAATAGCGTAACAATTTTGTAAGTCAATAAAATTGTGCATTGAAGACTTAAGCTTAGGCTGAGTCAAGGTAATGTTTATAAATAACAAAACTGTCTTAGTTTGAAACTTTAACTTTAAGATAACTCAAAGTACGCTACATACATCTTAATGTTAGTCATCGGAGAGAAACGCCATCTATTGATTTTAGTGTCAATGTTTGTTGAGTTTACTCAACATAACAATATATTGATAGTAGTTCATAAGTCGTATAATGATATGACTCGAAACTATTACGGGGGTATGCGAATACTCCATGCGAATCATAGAGTTATTTATTATATTAAAAAATTAGTCACAGATGTAACAAGCTAGCGAGGACAGTATAAATATCAAAAGTTTAACTTTTAAACTTCAAGTGTATTGTTACTAACTTCAGAGCGAACAGAACGACTCGTCGAGCGAGCGCACGCACACTACGGGCGCGGCGCTCGGGGAGGACTCGGACTCGCACTACTCGCACTCCCCGCGCCCGCACCACCCGCCCGACCACGCCGCCCACTCCGACGACCACGACGAGCGCTCCGCCCCACACGAGCCTCGCTCGCGGCACCTCGGCCGGAGGAAGACCATTGAAGCTGTAAGCGTTCTTCTTTATTCATGTTTGTGTCATAGAGTAGAAGAGCTAGCCTAAAATGTGTCCATCTAAAAAAGAGAAAGCGAATGAGGCTACCTATCTGTCTCTTTTGTGTGAAGACAAAGATAATTATGAGTTTCTCATCATTCCTCTTTTATTATACGGTGGACACTCGCACACGCACTCACAGGCCTGTTTATTTGTTGCATCGTTCAGGTCGTAAGACGGGAATCCCTATTCTCAACGCAACCGAACTCCGTGGACATGCCGTGGCTGCACAAGGACAAGGAGACGGCGTCGTCCAAGGATGTAGTGGACCTCTCCGAGTACGAGGAGATCCAGCTGTTGAAGCAGGTGGAGAGCCTCATGGGGAAGGTGCGGGACGTCGACAAGAGGGCGTATCTCTGTAGGCTGCGGGCGAAGCTGGCGTTACGGAGACTGAAGAGGCACAAGCACTTGCCTATTTTTGATTTGGATAAGTGAGTTTACACTTAGGGTGACATTTATAAATTGCGCCTGCACATATCTTTTACGTTACTGTGCTTTGAAGTGTTGACAACTATTTCTGTGCGGTCATTAGTAACTTAAACTTAGGCTGAGTCAATGTGATGCTAATAAATACGAAAACTTTTTTAGCTTGAAACTTCTAAGCTTTATAGAGTATGTTACTTTGTTGAGTTGAGTATTGTTACTTAAAAGTCTATATGACAGAGAAAATAAAGTAAATAAAGAAAGAACAAAAAAGGTTTTAAACAATGTTATGATCTATAACACAACTAAATAGAATTGCAGTATCTGTTTGTAATATTAAAATAACCGTTTTTTACTAAATGCATATGTATGTATACCCAGTACATGTGCCAAAATATATTTTTTTTACAATTTCTCAGTCTGTCTGTTTGCTCCGGGTAATCTCTGGAACGGATGGACGGATTTTGACGGGACTTTCACTGGAAGATAGTTGATGTAATAGGAGTAACTTAGGCTACTTATCTTAGAAATCCCGCGGGATTAGGATTTACGCGGGAAAAACTTTGCGACACTGATTTCCACGCGGACACAGCTACTTGGTTATATTTGGTATTTGTATGATTGGTTATATTATTTCAGAACAGTGAAAGTACTGGGCGGGTACATGACGGAGGCTCCGCGGGCTGTGGCCAATGTTGAGAGGGTGTTGGACAGGTTCCAGCGGTCGGTGAGTTGGAGTTTAACGATATATTAGTTATGGTTCAACTGTAAAACGTTTTAATACGATTCAATTAGTGTCGAGCAACTAGTTGACACCGGGTCCTTCCGCATTTGCTTGGTCTACAATACTCTACAATGTTTACCATTAGGTAAAGTCTTCCTGTTAGCCGTTCATTGTAATATCTTTACAAAGTATAAAATATATTTTAAACTACTCAACGGATATTAATTTACTTTTCAACAAAACAGAGTGATAAATGAGGAAGGTTTTTAAGTACGTTTCATACCCCTAGACAGCCTAGTGGCTTGAACGTTGGTCTCCCGCGAGGTCGTGCGACCGATTCCAGTGCGCACCGATAATTTTCTAAGTTATGTGCATATTAGAAATTAATTGTCACTTGCTGCGGTGAAGAGAAATATCGTCAGGAAACCTGCACATCTGATATTTCTCCGTGATGTTCTCAAATGTGTGTGAAGTCTGCCAACCCGCACTTGGCCAGCGTGATGGACTATGGCCTTAAACCCTCTCTGTGTGAGAGGAGACCCGAGCCCAGCAGTGGGACAATTATGGGTTGTCATGTATGTGTGTATCCACAGTATCTAATGGACAGCCTGACGGGCACGATAGCGGAGCAGAGCCCCGGCCAGGTGCTGCTGCCGCACGTGGAGCCGTCGGCGCTGCGGTCCCCGTACTCGGGCGCGCTGCTGAAGCCCTACATCCGCCGCGACACGCACACCCAGCCGCTGTGGCTAAAGCTCACTGACGAACTGCTCAGGAAGACCAACAGGTGATATATATAATAATTTCAAGTATAAAGTTTAAAGAATGAATAGGGTATATGCATATTTTTATATCTTAAACTAAGCATTTACATCCTTATAACATAGATAAAAATAAAAATGGGCTTGAAAATATTAAAATAAGTAGCGTAACTACAGGGTGATAAGTCGGCAAAATATCACGGGCCTTCAGCCGGAACGGGCGCCCCGTCAAAGAAGAATCCCAACTCCCAACGTTTATATATTTCACTGTGTATGTATGCAGCCACGTGGACGGGTACTCCCCGCCCGCGCACGCACCGCTCGACTTCTCGTACGTGCGGCCGCAACACATCCCCGCCGTCAACAGTCTGTGCGCGCAGTTCTTCTGGCCCGGCATCGACCGTGAGTACCTACGATTTTAAACTTATATCATCGTGGACATTAAGAAATATATGTGAGCTATGCAATGGGCGTACCCATATATGTGTATCAGTGATGCCTACATGAATAAACTATTTTGAATTTGAATAAATATGGATTTAGTTAACGTATACTCCAGTAGTAACATTCTCGCGGTATTGTGCGACAGTGACGGAGGCGCTGCAGCACCCCGAGTTCAGCTGCGTGGTGACGTACAAGAAGCTGGTGGTGGGGTACGCGTTCCTGGTGCCGGAGGTGCGGCGCGGGGAGGCCTACATCTCGTTCGTGTTCACGCGGCCCGAGTGGCGGCACGCCGGCATCGCCACATTCATGCTCTACCATCTGTTGCAGGTCGGTGGAGATAAATATTCTTATAGCACAGGTGTTACCTAAACTCGCACTTTACGCACGGCCGCGTCCGTTCGCGGGTTTATATCACACGGTGCTATAAAATAATATACTGTACTTGTGACCTAAGTGGTCTATCTTTGCACTACGTTTAACGTCATCCCTAGGAGTGTGGCGACTAACACTGACGTGAGAATTTAATATGTATAGAGATTATGTCATCGATTTTAACTAGGGGTCTACCCTGGATCCGCGCTTGACTGCAGTTAAAATACATCAAAAACATGTCACAATGAATTTTAGCAACATAGTAAATCAAATTAAGAAACCTATCCGTATTAACTAATGGTACCAATATCGTACATACCCTCGTCCGTCGTTTGGAACCAAGAAACAACAATAAATTAATCTCTCTGTAATTGATTAACTACATTTTACTGTTACAGACATGTAGTGGTAAAGACGTCACTCTCCACGTGTCGCCGACAAACCCAGCCATATTCCTCTATCAAAAGTTTGGATTTAAGGTAAGTAAATGTCTGTGTATAGAAAACAACTCGGTCGTCACTGCTAGCCTGTGATACTAGCGAAACAAAGGGGTTTTAGTAACGTCAACAGCTGACAGAGGAGGAAATGATAAGAGTGGTAGAAGCAAAAAATTGACGTGCATAAGTGTATCGGTGATACCTACATGAATAAATGATTTTGAATTTGAATTTGAGTAACAACCATGGATATCCATGACACCAATGGCATCAAGATCCACTTAGCATAGAGCTTAGTGATGAATCGTTTTTCCAGGAATTTCATTATTTTACAAGATACCTATAAACATTGTCCTGGACCACTCACTGCTTTTCTGGGCAGAACAAATTCTATCGGATCTACCAAGTGTTATACTTTTCAGAATACAAGTGTAATATTAAATACAAGAATTGTTTAAAACATAATTTATTTTACTGTATCTATTGCTTTTATATGGTTAAAGAAAAGGTAAATGCACAGGTAGCATGTTGAACAATATACAATTAGTGTTTAACAAGTAAATTAAAATAATACATTTCAAAATATAAAAGCTACAAATTACATTAAACCGACAGTTAGCCAAGATGATGTTATAACAAATGAGATCACATACAAAGTTATGTATAATATTACTAACATTGACAGTCATTCCTTTATAATCACTAATTATTGACATTTGCCACTTTTATATACTAGTGGAATATACATTTTGTTGAAAATGAAACAGTGTAGACAATAACTTAATAATACACCTTAACATATCCTATCTACCTGCATCATATTAAAATTGTTGTATATTGTTGTTCATATAATATGTTGACCTTTTTAACACCCCTCAGATATACAAAAATTTATATCATCAATGCCATGTCATTCTAGTCTATTATGTCTGAGCCTCGTATAATCACTGATCATTTTGGTTTCTTCAATGATGTATGATCCTAAGCTTTCTAGTACAAATTTAAGACATACTTGGAAATAGTTGTAAAGTTACTATTGACTTGTCGGTCAATATAAATTGTCTGCAATATTGTCACCAGTCACAAATTTTAATAACAATTCCTTAATGGACATAGCAAGTAGGACTATTATATTTATGTAGATGAATTGACCCTAGCTTTTACTAACCAAGTACTGTAGTTTCCTAGTAAAGCAATATTAATATTTAATTTTAAATGTACCTTAAACTATGTTATATGCTTACTTATTAATAGGAATGTATCACAAGATGTTAGTGATGTAATCCAAAGTGTAGTCAACACTGGAACAACACCTTTTACTTAAACATACACCCATTTCTGTATAAATCCCTCCAAAATAAGGTAATCATAAATTTTCCTTGTCTTATTGACATCAATCTTCAAAAGCCTCCTAGCGTCCAGGAGTCGAAGGTACCCTATCTTATTATTCTCTGTAATAAGCAGATCTTTAATGGTCATGTAGTTTTTAGGCAGCAACCTTAAATGAGAACACAATGTCTTCTCACCATCCGAGAGCAGATGATACCCCGGTAAGTCTGAGATGTCCAGGGGCACTTTCTTTCTCATCATCTTTTTGTAATCAGCATCTTTAGTATAACAAGGCTTTGTTATTGGAGACTGACTATCAAATTTCTTTATCATGACTGAGGTGGCATACTTTTGTTCTTTCAACATTATTTCTCGTTCCTTCTTCAAGTGCTTATACAGTCTAGCAGTGTGCAACGACTTTATACCTTTCTTTCGATATTCATAGAGGGACAGTAGACGCTGTAGCAGCTCCTGCTCTAAACCTATTGATTCCACAAAAGAGTCAAACTGTATCCCGCTCATAAACTGCATGAAAGGCAACAATCTCTCCGGTTTACTGACTGTGAATGTTCCATCAAATTTTTTCAGCCATGAAATCAATTTATTTGGCATCACGAGCCCATGATCCTGTAGTATTTTATACCGCCTCCTTCTCTCGGTCAGTCTGGTATTTAGAGCATATCCCAAACTGACTTTTAAGTGGTCCATGTATTCTTCGTGCTGATCATCAGTGTAGGAATCTTCAATGCTGAATATGCTCTCAGCATTATGATCATAGCTTAATTCAAATTCAGACCTATGAGCATTATATCCAGCTAATTGCTTATCACCATTATTATTTCTGGGTGGGTTTAAACTGGGCTCCAGGTTAAACAAGTAAGGTACTATTGGTTTGGGGAAAAGAGACTGTTTGGTCTCTGGGAGCAACTTTAGATCATTGTATTGCACATTTTCTATGTAATACTTTCTGTAATGTTCTTGACATTCGAGCTTAGTTCGGGTGTGCACACTTTTGGCTATCTCCTCCCAGTTACCGTACCCGTATGACGAGAGAGCTATCAATAACTTGCATTCTTCCTTCGCGGACCAATTGCAATTGTCGAATAGCGAGAAGTCATTGCGTCTTACCGCGTAGCCGTGGGAGTTACTGTGTTCCTTCACCTCGCGGCCCGTGGCGAAGCACGCGGTACACAAGTTTGCGTCGCATTCCGCACACTCGATATACGGTTCGTGGGCGACTTCCCCGCACAAGTCACATTTCACTACAAGTATATCGTTGTTCATGTTTATTTTCCAGGTCGAGGAACTAATACAGGACTTCTACGAAAAGTACTACGATATTGACCACAAGGGTTGCCGGCACGCGCTATTTTTGAGACTGGTTCGATGATAAATAAACTGTTCAGAAATTAGTGCGTTTTATTTTCAATGCTTGAACACTAAATAATTGAGTCATTAAAAATGTAGTTTTTTATAGTTTGCGCATAAATACTTCAGTCAAGGAAAACTAAACAATACACAATGAAAACACGCAGAATTTTGTTTCAATACGTCTTGTCACAGTTCCGAAATTATAAATAAATAATATTTTTGACATTTCCGACGTCTACTTGTCAGTGTCATGCATTCTGATAGACAATAATCAACTGACATTTATATTTTGTTACCAGCTATTAACTTAATTAGAACGTACACACTTCTACTTAAATGTAATGTATTCTATGGAACTGTGAATTCAACTTTCAATAAACTAAAGTACTACTGTTTTGTAAGACAGCACTTTACTTTGTGCTTTGTAACTTACCGTATAGAACAACATGTAAACTCATCATCGCAGCGCAGCCCATAGTTGTCGCACTTCTAGGCTTATAATGAGGGATAATGGAGATAAGGTAGCACAGATTGGTAGAGACACCAGAATCTAGTGGAGAACTCTTCAATCCTCTCGATGGGTATCTTAACTGAAGCATGCTATTTAATTAATTCAAAACAATTATTAAATTAAATTAATAAAAAAAAATATTGCTTTTTTATTATTAGTGTGTGCATGATTCCAACGCAAGTTTTCCCGTATATACGTTGAACCACTGGGATAGTATTTTTGAAAACACACTTTATCAAATTGATCTAAAACACAATAGTTACCGGCATGTAACTTGGCAAAATTGGTTAGATGCGCAGATGTCGTAGTTTGGGTCTCTTCTCTTCGGTTATCATGCGGGATGCGCGGGACGAAACAGTATCATTCCGAGCGCGTGATTGGTTGCTCATCCGACCCCTTGCCTCCCGCACCTCATCAACGTCCCGATCACTCCCGAATACACTTGAGTGCACATAAATGAAAGCATTTTGACGACAACATGTTTGATTTTTACATACATTTTACACCCCACTACCGAACCTTGCCAAGTTATGTGCCAGGCGCTATACCTAAAAAGTTGCCGACTTCAGTACAAAAAATACATTCACGTCAAAATCAAAGAGCGCGCAATAGGTGTACCAACCATACTTTCTTACCAATTTCAATATTGGTTCAAATTAACACCATAATTATTATGACATTAATTGCCACATTACCATTTCTGTTATTATATAAAGGCACCATATATGATTTTAAGATGATGTATTTAAGTTTTGGTATAGATATACTTAAGTTGCACATACAATATCAGTGCTTACTTTGTTTTTTGATTTTTAATAAAGAGTATAAAAAGAGATATTAGGCACACAATATTAAGGCAACTCACTTAATAAAACATTAATGTACTTATCTAAAAGTAGTTTCATAACTTATATTTAAAACATAATTTCAAATTGTACGAAATTCCAAGGAAATTTATACATCGTGTCAAAAAACTACCGCACATAATGTTAATTTTGTACGTTTCTTAAACAGCAATCGGAAATGATGTTAATTTGGGGCGTAGATATATTTTATTAATGTTCTTCTTTCTTATTAAGCAATATGATACCTTTCATACGCTTCATACATTTTTGGTACTTATATAACTATAAGTACCAAAAATGCAACCTTTGCAATAATATAGTAATTATTTAGTACGTAGGTATTTTTTTTCGTAGGTATTAGTCATATCTTAAATAGATATGTAAGCAGGTAGGTGCCCATTTTAAATATGGAATTAAAAGAACCAAAAACTCAAAACATTTTACGACAGATTCTAACTTTGGTATTCGTAAGCCATGTAAGGCAGCTAGGCAGGTAAGAACACCCTACCACCATAAACGAGTAAAGTCGTGATTAAACTAGATGGTACAGAGCCAAGCAACCTTCAATAAGTGCATTGGTCAGCATGATGCATCACGACCAATGAAGCTTGACATGGTCTCAAGGAGAATGGAGCCCCAAACAATGTACAAGTTGTGTTTATATCAATAAAATAACGTGTATATACCTATAGGGTTTACACCTCAAGTATATTTTTATATACCTACATTATGTATTCGTTACATTTAATTTATTAAACTGCTTAATTTTAAAATAATGCTTATCATAATTTGTCTATGCAGCGTAAAATAGATGTTATGTCGGGTTTAATGAAGCCCTTCGTTCGATACTGAGGCCGGATAAAATTCATTATTATGATAGGTAATCAATTACAAAATAAGTAATTAAATATATCTCTATATATAACAAAATAGGTAAATAATACAGCACCTATCTACGGCCTGGGAAAAATTTAATCAATAATTTTACATCCCTCTCGGAAATTTAATGTTTTCTATTCCCAAATAAAAGGATATTATTCCAAATATCCCTAAGACCAGTTTTAATTGATAGATATGGCAAAGCCTCTTAAGCTATTGGTTAAAACACAGAAGGGAGATTTATTGTTCTTTTGTGCGCATAGGGAACGAA
>DWPQ01000941.1:0-13832 GCA_018251795.1 Perichares adela | reverse complement strand
CACAGAGAGAGAGTTTAGGCCATAGACCACCACGCTGGCCAACTGCGGGTTGGCAGACTTCACACACCTTTGAGAACATTATAGAGAAATGTACTTATCAGTCCCCTGAAATAAGGTTTAATTTCCTGTAGGAAACATGGATGACTTAGACTTGTCCATAATGTTTTCTCATATTCTAAACAACCTGCGACATAAGTTACGAATTCCTTGCTACTTTAAGTAAATATTTAATAGCCTTACTGACAGTATCTATAAGTATTAATACTTTTTCAGGTGGTTGTAGAGTTTCCTCGGTTTTCCATTACGGAGCAATTTCTCTCCGCTACTTATTCGATAAGAGTCTTTGTCGCTCGTTCATTGATCGATTGCGATTGTCACGTAACAATGACGATAAATGCTTCCTCAGATTGAAGCTCGGATTCTTTCCGTGGGGTTGATTTTCCCCTTGCGTTTTCTAAGAACTTGTTACGAACCTAACGCCTTTTAGAGGACTCGAAGCTCTTTTTGGTTGGCTTCATTTTGTTTTCAAACTCGTTTTTCGATCAAAAGAGATGTAGTAGAATATAATCGTGTTTTTAAACGTGATGGTTTTATTCATCACCCTATGAGAACCATAGTGAATCATTTGTTATAATTTATTATTTTTTAACATGATTTGTCAATTTAAAACTATTTCAGAAAGCGATATTTACAAATTTGTCTTCATATCGAAAAGTTACTTGATAATTAAGCTGTTGCACCTTCACGCGAATACATTTCTTCACTTTTTCAAAGAGCTAATTTTGAATTGAGGCATTTTTGTTTTCTGAGTGTTCAATTCAATTGTGTTTTGTGGTCAAAAATATATATAATTAAAGAATATTAATTTGTCAAATCAATTAATATAACAAAATATAATAAAATGAATAGCCTCAAAATCAGTGAACAACATTGTATAGTTCTTTCTTACTTACTTCACCAACCTCTTAGAATCGAAATGTTTCGACGTATTTTGATTGCAATGTCTGAGAGTTAGTGATATGCCAGTTTGCTTCTTGGGTGGCAACTCGTCGGTGACCGTTTATCATCGACTCCTCTGTTCGTTTGACGGCTATTATTAAAAAATGATTCAATGCCGGGTAATTGCACACCCCGACTTCCCTTATTTACACGTGCTATTATTTGCATAAATATTTTTTTATTCGTCGAGGGGTGCAGTGACTGTAAAAATATATTTCTAATTCTGTTCGCCAGAAGCTTTCCGGTTGTCGCCGTTCTCCCGGTAGTACGCAGGACGTTGACTGATGGCGTTTTCGCTCTCCTAATATTATTTTTGAGCCGCTCTCTTTGAACTTAGCGCTATGAAGCCGGTTATACTTTTATTTTCCTTAGCTTATTCCAATGTTTTGTTTGGTAACAATGTGGTCTCATTTAACATCGATATTATTAGCTGTTTCAGGTTTTGCTCGTTTATTTATAGTCGCAGTGTAATTAATTTACGGGCGTAATAATAACATTTATATTGGATTTAAGCTATTAATAAATTAATATTGATTAAATTGTCACGACATTGATGTTTACGTCGCGATAATAAAATAAAATTATAACCGTTAAATTAGGTATATTTAACTACTACCTGTACCATACCATACCAACTATTATACCATAAATAGGTATACCAGTAAACTTTGATTCAAAGTTAACTCCATAATTAAATATAAAAATAGATAAGTCTTATATGTGGCCATAGAACCTGCAAAATTTATTGTTGCTATTGATAATTATCTAAAGAGAATTAAGGTAAAACTTAAACAAAGACATGTTTCTGGAAATATATTGCCTATTATTTAAGCATCAAAAATGACTAACTTTTAAATTCAAAATGATGGCGTATATTTACTACATATTCCTAAAATAATTATCACTGATAGTCAGATCTACTCACGGATCGATGAACAGCCACAAAACAGCTAATAACATGGTTATTGACCCCTTGGGTATTAAATTACAAAATACGTCTAATACCCAACAAAAAATGTAACAAAAACTGGGCTTATTAAAAAAACATTACATCATATAAGTACACGCCCACATACAAATAAACCAATCCCATGTTCAACGTCACACAAATGACTCATCGGGCACACATGTTACACATCGAAAATTATGTGTGAGAAAGAAATAATATTATATTATAGCTTTTATTTCTGATAGACATTTTGCTGTAGGTCCTAGCCTTAACAGATTCACGCGGACAGAGAGGCGAGCTTGGAAAGCTCAGCAGAGAACTTAAACTAGCCAAGAGGTTGTGACCCATCGTCGAAAAATAGCGGTTGCGAGCGTTATAAGGGCATCCCCTATGGGGTAATAAAGCTAATAAGCTAAATAAAATATTACGTGTACGAAAAATTGTATTGTAATATGAATACAATAATTGCAAGCATGTTAATCGATGTAAGGACAGATTCCTGTAATGGGTGGGATACAGACAGGTTTATATGTACCCAACAGTATTCTTCTGACCTTAGGTTGTTGTATACTTGACGTATATGAGTTATAAAGAAATAATAGTAATAAGTTTTTGTAAGTGTGAGTAAGGAAATATTCTCCCTGAGAGTTTCTTGCCGATTCTTCTTCTAGGGTCTAGATAGAGTAAGGTTTGCTCAAGCGATAGTTGCTTGACTTTTAATAATGAACAAAAGCAAAATTAGAGGTAGTTTATATTACGATAATATTAATGCCACTTAGATTTAATACAATGCGATATAATTTCAAATTTTACATTATTATAATTGTGTTACACAACCATAGCTATATTTGATAAATCTCAGTAAATTATTACGAAGATCCTCGCAGCCTTAGACTAACCAATAATTTCCCCAAAGTTACAAACTTCAAAAGAAACTTGTGTTCAATTAACTGGCAACATTCTCAGAAACAGCACCTCTCTTTCTTACCTACGTGCGCTCACTCGTTTTAACCCGAAGTAAGGTTAGCCCCACATTAATTAAACGCCGGGATAGAACGCCAATCAAACTTTGACCGCGGCTAAGCCGATGAAGCCGAACTTATTATGTGGTATTAAAATTCCATTTTCGAACTCGGGCCATTTCAAATTGAAACGGAAACGTAATTAAGATACCTACCTACCATCGAAGGATAATTGCTAATTTCGTAATGCATTCTATTAGGATATTATACGAGATTACACATCGTAAAATATCAATAACGAGTTTTTATTTCCGTAATTATCAATTATAGGGCGGGGAACGTAATACGCATAACAGGATTGTTCGACTTCTGTTACCATATTGATGTTATAAAATTATTATTAAGCAGTTGTCTGTTGTGTGTCATTGGTTTAGCACAAAAGCATCACATGGCGCGTACACATGTGCGAGTAAACGGTGGCACATAAATCATAAAAGTATCTTTATATTTGTTTTTATAGGTAGGTAGTAGCGATGTCGATGGAGGAACGGAAAAAATCCCCCTTTTCCTGCCTGGGGATCACACATGACCGGCCTGTCTATCTGCCAGACCCGTGTCAAATATTCTCTGGAGCGGACACCGCCCCCACTCGGCTTTTGGGGCAGGGGAGCCCCCTGGGGCCTGCTGTCCCGCGGCGAAGCTCATCTCGGGGCCCTAATGCGTTCTGCGCTCCGCATTACGTCGAGATGAATTTTTACGCGTCCATAGATAGCCAACCGTGTTTCGGTAGATTGGATTTTTAACATTGATAACAATAGTATAGACCTACATCGGGAATGATTGAATATTTTTTCTTTCATTAAGATTTTTGCTTTCAGCGTGAGCCTTGAAAAATCACCCTCGCCACCTTTCATAACATTTCGCTTCGTGATCCGCCGCAATTACTCACCTTCTATCGCCTTCTCAAATATTCATTCGTTCGTTCCTTTCTTGCTGCAAATTATCGTAATGGTTCGGACAAAACTGGTAATTAGATACCTATGTGGAAGGTAGGGCCTTCATTTTTTTAAGTCCGACCGGCCGACGCCTTCCGGTTTTCAAATTTAGAATGGATGTTTGTAGTTATGTTTTTTCGTGTTTCGATGTTAGTGTAGTAATCGGTTGATTGTGGTAAGTAATAAACATTGTAGAGGTTGGAGCTTAATTCAATTGTCGTAATTAATTATCGCGTAGGTAGCGTGGGTGGGTGTCGAGTGAATTGTGCGGTGGCAGAGGTCGGGTAGGATGTCGCGCCGACAGGCGGAGCCGGGCGCTGAACAAAGCTCAGAGCCTAACAAAGACGTCACCGGCCGTGCCTGCGACGCGGAGTTATGGCACCCATTGTGAACAACAATACCCAACAAACGAGTTTGTATAAGCTATTAGGTACGCGCATTAATATATATTTTTTGTTCGCCCGAAAATTTAGCATTCCATTACGAGGGAGAGAAATGGAACGCCCGCCGCATGAATTATATTAAAATATATTTGAATATTTCATTTGACACCTTTTTTGCGGGAGGAATTTCGTTCAATCCCCGGCCGGCTCTCGTAATTTTTAGCGTACACCGAAGCGAAATTTTCGGTGAATAACATTCCATTTCGAATGCGAAACACGACGGGAATCAGCGTCGACACAACACTGACTGATGGCTCTGTATTCGAGATATAAATTCTTTTTGAGGTCCAACCGAACATATTTTATTTATGTTCCTACATATTTCTGTTACAAATTACAATTCCACCAACACAACACTGATATTGTTTTCCTTTACATATTCTTAAGCAGTTACATTTCTAGTGAATGAAATGAATGAATGAACTGCCACCGAGCTTAATGAAATTATAATTAAATAATACGATTTAAAAATATCATGTACGTTTTAAATATTACCGCCACTCACGATATTTCAACCCAGTACAATGAAACAACCTCTAAACGACGACCTACTTAAACAATAGGATAAAATCCTTGAAATTAATACTTAGCAAAATTATATTATGAATCATTATAAAAACTGTTGTATATTAATCGTAGCTACGGAAATCTGCTCAATAACATACTAATCGTTTATTTATTTATTTATACATTAATTATAACGGATCCAATTACAATAATTAATGTCAGTTAATTCAGATCAAATGTAACACAAAATGAAACGAAATAATAATAATAATTGAAATAAAATGAAGATTATACACCTAAAAAAATATTAGAAGGTAATTTAGACTGAATATAATTTAAAATATCTATATACAAATGTAAAAAATAAAAATTATAAAACAAAACACAAAAATAGAATAAATATAAAACTTAATTAAGGAAAGTAGTTACAAAAATTCGAAGCAATCAACGTCGTAATCAGCGTATGTAGATCGAAATAGTTTCACCCGGCATATAAGATTGAAATCAGTAAATATTCCGAAGGCCGACTATATATACACGTGTACGACAAGAGTCATTAGCGGGTATATACCGTGGGGTATGTACGTCTACACCCGCCCCACCAATGATTAATGAATATCAGAGCTTGAAAGCTCCGTGTTTTTCGTTTTTTTTGCGTTTCGACGTTGAATTCGTTTCCCTCATATTGTATTATTTTAACCGATCAAGATTGTAGCACAGTTGGTATGTTACAACGATAAAATCAGGTTTCTTGTACAAATGATTTATAACCAAGTTTGCTTAATAATAATGTTGATTTAAGTTTCCTTAACTTCCGCTATTTGAATGTATTTTACTAAGTTATCTACGAGTTATCTATTCGGTTGAAATATTAAACTTTATGACACTATTATATGATGGTAATGGCATAATAACAAATTTTATTTAAATTTTACTAACACATTTTAAATCTATATTATATACCTAAATAAAGACTACATATATGTTTGTAATATCAAAATAATAGCTTTTAAATGAACGATACACTTATAGCTTATAGTTGCAAAATCCAAAACAACATTGAAAGTCCGATTGAATTGGAAGTCAAATTAACGCTCATCAATCAGAATCGTAAAATTTCAATTTGATCGTAGTTTTGTAATCGATCGTAAATAATTCCGAATTGTTAAAACTCCGGATAAAACAGATACTTGGTGCGATAAAAATGATTACTTACCTACCTACTCGATATCGTAATATCGATAAAAACGGAATTTAAGAGTCACTCGTGATTAGCGGAACAAACATGCCGAAGTTAAGAATGATGGATATACCTACTTGAATCGATTACTTTATTTCTCATACGCATCTCGATTACAACTTCATATGTAAAGTAATTAAGTTCATATCTTTTTGCTAAATTGCAATATCAATTAAACTTATTAAGCAGAGTTCGACCTTTGGTTCCGAGACTTCGTCGGAAACCAGCAATTTTATTTACGACGTGTAAGCGTTTAAGAGAAATTGCATTAATCTGAATACCCGTTTGATATCATGTACGATGTTGCAATACACTGAGTGGTACTCCCAGCACAAAAGATCGTAAGGAAGGAAACAATACAAAGCAAACTTAACTTGTAGCTGAAAGAAATAAGGTCTGGAATCCTTTAACGCGCAAAGCGAGTTTTGTGCTCGATTATTCGTTTGTAAATGTATGAAATTGTAGGACATGAATTATGGATTGTCGATATCGCTCCAAGCTGTTGCTGTATTTTTTTCATATTTCTCGACGCGATACCGCAACGAATTAAATTAAAAGCTCTTTTCACTTGTCATCCCATGATGAATTTGGTATTTAGGTCTGCTGATACATACACAAGCTATGTTTTAACAATGCTTTTGTTCATATTACTAGTGTTTCTCTATATTAATCATACACAAATATCTAGGCTAGGATACCTAGCTTTTACGATGAGGAAATTCCCTGCAATAAGTTTAGCAAAATGTCCATCAGGAAAATCCATACAGAAGGCTCCAGTTCTATTTATATTCACTATCATTGACAACATTTAACGCTTCATTGATAATACTTTGCTTACTTTGCATAAAACACCAAAAGCATCTCTGATTCATTGCTGGCTAAGAAAGATACAGGAGACCTGATTTCTGATTCTCCGACACTACAACAGAAATACAATAAATATAGTATTTATTATAACATTTTAAAGTTTTAAAAGCATAAAGAATATTCCTTATCAATCTTCAAATGACACCGGGTCTCCTCGGTCAAGAGTTTCAGGTTATATAAAGTTCAGACCCACTAAAACCCCCCAGAAACCCATATAGCTCAAACAGGGATTTCTCGTCAATGCATCGGTGAGGTTATTAGGACTAACATTTAATACTTACAAATCATTTTCATCTCAGTCCACAAGAGCAAAACACGTGTGACCAACTTCAAGTAATGCTGCAGTACTAGGCATAAGTAAAATTGATCTTACATGAAGTCAGTAACAAATATCCACTTCAGGTGAATTGCATGCTACTTCCATATATATCAAAAAAGAGTCTATGTAGACATAGATTTAAGGTTGAGAGCAGGCTGTAGTCATTTGTGGTAAGAGTAATCTGTTAAAGACCTGCAGGTCGGCTTACATTTATCTGGATAAAGTGCGTGCTAAAATATTGACCGACCCGACTATCTCGCATCGCATTTGTCTGATTACCTACACGATAGAACGGGGCACGAAAGGTAAAGGGTCGAAAAAGCCGGTCAGTCGATACCAGGAACGGCCAATGAGGTCTTCAACATTCTTAAGATTTAATTATTTTATATTAAGAATTTGGCTGTCTTATACTTAAGGTTCAAAATACTGTATCATAGTGTAAGAGAAGTCCAGACACCAGCAAGAGAATGTAAGTTTTGATGATGATGAAATGAAGTCATAAAAAAAAGTAGGGTACCTACGTAGTTCGAATATCTTTATAATCCAATAAGTAGCGTATAAAGTTGTTTTAGGATAACTTATATCCTAAAACAGTTTTTACTTTTATGATTTTTTCAGTACGGTTTTGTTAAATAAATGATTTCATTTCGTTTACAAAACTGTGAGACCAATCGCACCTTTAGTTTTTTTTTAACTTTTCCTTTACTCGTGGAGCACTAATAACCTAGTTCAGGAGTAGACAAAATGACTATAAAGTATCAACTTAAATTATTTAAAAATCGAATTTTAATAGACCATTATTGACCAGTTTCATAGTAGGTAACTGAGGTCTAAGTGAGGTGTAATTACGTTAGTCTCACGCTCAAAAGCCGAGTATCGTCTCACGCGTGTCCGTTGTCGTGAAAGTAAGCCGGGCCGATTTTGTAACTCCCCTCGCGATGATTTATACGCGCCCGGCGACACATGCAGCGCTGCGCCCGACGCCCCTAAAGCTGCGATTTCGTTACACACGAACACACGAGCTTGCAGATCGCGGCGTTAAAGACGCTTTTGTAATTATCGAACTAATTAATTCTCGGCAGATTATAATGTAGGTTCACGTTTAATTGTTTTTTCTTGTTTATTGATAAATAAAGTAGCGGACCGTCTTGTAATCTACTCTATGTTTATCTATGACAGAACTTATGTAGAACTTCTGTCATATTGATTTTTTAAAGAAAGTTAAGTATTGAGACACAAATAAAATAACAGCAATCAAATAATTATTTAATGTAAAATATTCTTGAATGTTGACTTACGGTGACCAAAATATACTTATACAATATAGACCTAGCTATAAATCGCTAAGCATACATAGGGGTATTTGGTAGCGTATTTAGAGGTGCAGTAGGTACTACCTCTGAATGCTCGTTTCACGTTTATTCTCGGCAATCTATGCAAAATTGACAGTACATAATGAAGCTAGCTATAGGTACCTCGTGAAATATTGTATTAGCATCATGGATATTCATTTGCTTTATTACTTCTCGTAAATAATACGTCAGCAAAGTCCAATATTCAGGAGTATCATAATAACTTTACATTTAACGCTATTTCCAATCTATCAACAGTGTGATTCAATAATCTCTGATTGAAATTAGATAGGTATTTGTGGCAATCAACATTTTCAAGACTTGAAAACCATGTCGATTATATTTCTTATCCATTACATTTGTTTCAAATCTTGTACCCTATCTGTGGATCATGTAATTTACCAACTCAACAAATGCGTTAAGTTTATTAACCCTTTTGTGCGACACTTTAACTTCTGGTATATATTAACTATGTTTAAAATGTAAAAAATATAATATAAAAACAACATAGTTGATAAAAAAAACAAATTTTTCTATGACGTTAATAAGATAATTAATAAAACGTGTGTTATTCAGTTTCGTTGGAACTCCTACGCAGTTAAGCTATCTCAATTTATCTTCACTTATGAGGATAACTAGTCTATTTACAAGTCTCTTAAGTGTACTTCCAGAAATATTAAAGCAGGTACTTATATACAAGTACAGTCTATTCGTTATGAGTATCATGTTACAACCGTTTAGTCTGTATAGACCGCGAGCGACCCGCCCGCTTTCCAACCGCCTTAATGTTCTTATTACGTACGGTTTAAATCTGACGTTGGGATCATGTTTTATGCATCTGAGTGCGCGATGAAACCGCTAGTGTAATATATAAAGTCCGCTGGGAAGGGGATTTCATGAGCTATATGCTGTGTATGATTTTGTTTTGTATATTTTATGTGTGGCATGGATCCGTGGCCAAGATTGGTAATGGTTTTAATTTTCGTATAGAAGCTAGCTTGTGAATTTTGTTTTCTAATACGAATGATGCCTTTTTATGTGTAGGTAAAACCATTGAATAACAATATAAATAATTACTTATCAAATTTATATTGTTATTCAATATTTGCACTCCCATTTTTCTAACTTCATGACTAATAATAATAGCAATAATGGTAAATGTTATCAACTTTAAAACAGTTGTAAATTGTTGTAGGTAATTTAACTTTTCATTACAAACTTGTGAATTCTTATAAATATGTGAAATTGGTACCTATAATAAGCAAATCTTCCCCTTTCTATACCAGGCAAGTGTCTGATGCTTTTGATGTCACGGATATCCAAGTGACCGCTTCTCATCAGAGGATACTTGTTTCTTAGCTAGTACCATAAAAAATTATAGGTCGCAAATCGCATCAATGAAAGAACAGTTAAAATTGGCCTAATTCAGTCACAATACACTTACAAAGACACTACAATACACTTCAAAAGAATCCTTCTTTATATCTGCGCCAATAGCCAATATTCGTTGGACAATAACATTTGCATTCTTGAATGCCTCCCAAAACCGGTGCGATGAGGCTGTAATCAATTTCCGGTGCAACAAGTGGCCAATAATTTTGAATACGCTGCACCACTTGTACCAAGTACTGGATCTTTCGCATTCATGAATTGTTGCTCGCTTCGTTCCTTCCATTTGGATATTATGAATTATATAGTCTCAAGATTGAGTCCGTTTTCTTCTTATCCTTATTCTTTATCAGTCGACCGTCTGACCGGCTTTTAAATATGTTTTAATATAAAAACAGATGCATTTAAATTCATGTTCATTTAAATGCTCTGTGCATGTTATGAGCTTTTTAGAAATTAATCATTTGTTTCGGTGAAGGACAATATTGTGAAGTAACCTGCATACCTGAGAGTTCTCTTTAATGCGAAGAGTTCTCTTTAGTCAGCGTAGTGGACTATGGTTTTAGGGTTTAAAGCCTCAATGTTAGGAGGATAAACAAACCTAACAGTGACACGATGATCAGTTTTGATCTATTTCAATATTCCTGTCTAGTTTATCGCTTCAGGTCACCATCAAGTCGTTCAACTGTTTTGTTGGCTATTGATATGAAAATATACTTTCTACTATCACTTTATATCTTTATGTATGTAACGTTAGAATTTAATACACGCGATGTTCTTTCGTGTGTAGTTTATACTTACTAAGAGACTTACAATTTCCAATTCTTTTATCAACCTTTCTTAAAGATTGTTTAATGCAACCCTACCAAGTCTAGATTTGATACGTTTGGTCTATTTTCTGAACAATCCAATGTTATATTAAAATAAATTAAAGTACGTATCTACTTCAACATCTTAAGGCGCCATTTGTTGCTGATTCCCAACTTGTATCAAATTTGTCAAGTCGAACTGCTCTTACAAAACGTTCTAGTTGTCATCGAGTTCGGAGCTACTTGTTTTTTTTAAGTTATGAACGTTCTTGGTAAACAGTGGTAGGGACGGTGTCATTCGAAATGTAATCCCAGGTTTTGTGGCGTGTTTCTTCGAAGTTTGCGTGTTTATCTTGTATTGCAAGCTGTTTCGCGTGTTTCAGTTGAAACTAAAATAATCAACCGAGTTTGGTTTTATGGCGTTGTTGGCGAAACTTAATTTCCGACCGGTCGAATTATTTGGAACAAATGTGTGTAAAGTTTTGAGGGAATTATAAAATATTCAAACTGTATGTAGGTCGTGTTTCATTGCGGTCAGCTTGGTCATCACGTGTAACCGAAATTTGTGTTGAACATGAAAAATATTCACGAGAACTTTTTAATATTGTCGTGTGTGAATATACATTCGTTGTTGTTGTTGACATATATTATTGTGTTGTGTTGCTACGTGCAAGATACGCTCCAACTGTCATGATAACAATATTACGTCACGTATAAGGTTATATTCCTTCTCACGTTCAGGTCTATCTAATTCAGATTCTAGTGTTTTCTTAGTGTTACAAATCTATGGGCCTTCCTCATTCTTATTAAATGAAATGCTTTCCTTCTATTTTTGTAACGATTTCAGCGTTGTTTACATAAATTGTTTTATGACTCACCACCTTCATTGTAGAATCAAACGATTTTGATATGTTTCTGTCTGTCATTGTCGAACCTGATTGTCTATTATTGGTATGAAAAATAACCTAATATGTATTACTGAGGAGGTACATATTACAATGACAAAACAGTCTGTTCTCTGACCAGTTCCAATTAATATAAGCACATGTTACGCTCTTCTAAAATTCTATTAATTTCACTAAACGCATAATAACCTGGAATTTGAGCGTATGATTTGTTTTTTAATTCAAAACAAATTACAGAGTTCAGGGCATCGTCTAAACCGTGTATAATAGGGTTCGCATCTCTCAAAGAGTAATGGCTACAAAATGAAAAAGGCCTGCGGCGTCTTAAATTATTTTAATTGGCTTCGGTAGCGGTTCGGTCCGTGTCTTCGAATAAATACACCCAACGGTTTAGACAGGTTTTATGACATATCCATGCAATATCACACTTATTCAGTTATACGTGCTACTGATGGACAATTATTGAAACTAGAGATCCCGTGGTGGGTGAAAACTTCGACCAAGGCTAATTTTTTTTTTTTAATGTAATCTTGAGACCTCTATTCTTAGATAATTGAACTTTATTTAATTCCACAGAGATACAACATGATGATAAATTCAAAATTGTATCATTTAATTTGAAAAAGAATAATGAAATAAAATATATCTTTCAAATTATTGAAATTAGAAACTGATATGTCGATCGAAACCTTTTGACAACCGCCATTTGCATAATAAACGTCAAAGCATTACACGTATATCGAGTATGCATGTGGATGTCTTTGTGCGTGTAATGTTTTAATTATTGATGTACTTTATAAACATTATTATTCAAAAAATATTTTATAGTATTTCATAGTAGCATTTTTGGATTTTTGCTATTCTATGCACGAATGATAGTGTTATGTGCATACAGATAATTTTAATCGTTAAGTTAAATTAATTAATTTAATTACATTAATTAATAATTTTAATTTTAAAACACTTAAGGCGTTTTGAAATATCCTACAATGTTTATGCGTAACTTTTAACTCGATTTCCTCGAAATTAAATTTTTCTACATATCACTTTTATCCACTCATGTCTTCAATTATAATTAAGAATATTAAAAGCTCTTCAAGGATTTTCAGCAAACCTAAGAATTAAGTAGGTATATAGATAAGTATTATAATGAATGCAAACTATATTTACATGATCACAATGGTGTACAAAAATGATTGCTTCCAAAATTTAATATCATATTCTCATTTTTTGTATAACCCAGACAATCTATTGTGCAGAATTTAAATAAGTAGGTACCTATAATGCATCATTATTCATTAACATTTTATGAGAAAATAATACTAAGTAGATACTTAATTAGATTCTCTTGAGTAGGAACAATAAGACTTTGGTTACCTACTAAATTAACCACTGAATAATTTTATATCAATCTTTAAAAGACAATCCTTGAGTTAGAAACTTAAAATAATATTGATATTTTATAGTAGGTGTTACTTCTCAGTATGAGAGATGACGCATGCCCACCAGTGGGACACTTATGGGAAGATGAAGGTAGTAGGTAGGTATATAGGTTCGAATATTGCACGTGTCAATTATTTAAAACTAAAATCCGTATGAAAATGTGGATATCTCCACCTGATGATACTTCACTAATATGACAGAAATCATGGTGAGGAATCCTTCCAGCGCAGCCCATAGACAACCGAAAGATCACAGAATCGTTTCCAATTTTTTGATCCATTAATATATTGATTTTATAGGAAGCCGGGAATCCGAATATCACTTTTATTGTATTCATTGAAATGAGTAGGTATCATCTATCATCTATATATATAAAAATGAATTGCTGTTCGTTAGTCTCGCTAAAACTCGGGAACCGCTGGACCGATTTGAAAATTTTGTTTTTGAATAATTTGTGAAAGTCCTGGAAAGGTTTAAAAGGTGAGCAAATATGAGAATAATGCTAGAGATATAGTAAAAACGTAAATTTAGTTTTCCATTAGAAACTATTTCTACATGTAAAAACATTTGATGTTTGTTCTGTCGTTCGGAAGGCGGTAAAAAACTTGCTGGGTCAGCTAGTAGTTAATAATGATAAAGAGTCAAATAGGTCA
>DWPQ01000940.1:0-13835 GCA_018251795.1 Perichares adela | reverse complement strand
TGTTTATATTTATAATAAGTATATATTTACAAGTATTTATGTAATTATATCAGTTTTCTAGTACCCATAGCACAAGCCACGGTTTAGTTTGGGGCTAGATGGCGTTGTGTGAATTTGTCCACACATATTTATTTATTTATATCTGAAACTTATTCATAGTGTCGTCTAAGGTGTGTGAAGTCTACCTATCGTGTCGTAGAGTTTGTTTACAATAAGAGGATACATAGCCACTGTATTCCGCGGTACACTTGACGTGGTATCGAAAACGTTCGTTTACCTTACTCAGGTGGTGTACGCCGTGGGATCGGAGCCGCTGGTGCGCTTCGACGAGGAGGAGGAGGAGGACCCCGACGAGGAACGCTCGTGGAGACGTTGACCCCGCCTCCCGGCCAGCCCGCCCAGCCCTGCCCGCCCCGAGCGCCGGCTGCAATGTCTTTTAGTATAAAGTGCTTTATGCCTAACGGTACAATGGATTCGTCTTAATTACGTCACACGTTAAACGCGGATTGTGATACTACACATTGATCTAGTAAAGTTCGGGAATAGCGTACCTATTCTGGTTAATAAAAATGTTATGTAATCTATTACTGCATATTGGCGTTTGGTAAACAAAGACATTTTTAACTAAGATAAATCTATCGTTTACCATAAGTAATCATTAAAATAAACTGATTAATAAATATAATAATTATAGTCTCGGGTTCGATTCCCGGCTGCAGCGTACATTCGTGTTGCAGATAAGAAAGGTCTCAATTGTACATGCTCATGTTAACTGCAACGCAAATACCCACAGTGTGTGGAATGTTTGTACGCATTTAGTAAAGGATCCGAGGATGTTACTATATTTCAATATACTTTTTTGTCATTGTATATGCTTGTGAGTATATTCTTTCACAATAATAAGTATGTAATGAAATTGCGCTTGTATCTCGAGTTACTTGAATGAGGACGGTGCGTCACGATGCGGTAACAGAAGCTTCCATATAAGACTTAAAACGAATATGATTTCAGTTGATCGGTAAATCCTCTCAGTGACGTAATTAACGGACGTTCCCATTGGCACCGCGCGCGTTACGTTTGAAGTTGCGTTTCTCACGCAAATGTCGTTGCGACAGATGCAATTTCATACTGTGAAACAATAATACCGGTTACAGCATAGTTACCGGTTGAATACCGGTTGTTAAGTGTTGTCGGATGTCTGTGCGTGTTGCTCTATAAATATCACGAGTGTTGGTGTTGATAAGCATGATTAATTTAGGGGGTTAGTTTTATCGGTGTGATTGAATAGTGATTACGGATTCGGTACATCGGTACGTTTTTATAAAATCGTTTTTTTAACAGCTAAAGATTGTATGAGGATTCATCTAGCACACTTAGCACGCGTAGTACTTGATCAAGAGGATCAAATGAAGATTCTTGCGTCTGTTTGAAGTACAGTTTAATTGAACGCCATTGTAGGTATCGAAAACATTGGATCCAATGTTATCCGTTAGATGAGTGCAAGCGAAAAATCGACAATAATCTAATGTACCGTATCTTTAACTTTATGAATGTAAGTAAATCCTTATTGATATCCCTCCCACAGCAGGGGCGACATAGGTTACCAAAACTTTCGGATATAATCACCATGGTAGCTCCTTATCGCAGCTGATCGAGATCATGGGTACACTCTTGCACATTTGAAGGTGTCGTTCCCTTTTGGCACCAGCTCGAGGATGGAGTGGAGCTGGATTCATGTCTTCTTAACCTAAACAGAATTTCAGCACATTTCCCCAAACAAACATTTTGGTCGTAAGTAATTCAGCGGAATTCTAAATTCGATTATTCGCTTGCCAGATCACGTCTTATTAACCACCAGAGAATGAGCATGTTTCCCCAAACGAACCCCATTATGGTTCTAAGTAATTTACCGGAATTCTACATTCAGATTTTTCGCTTGCCCGTCTAACGGAAAAGTATCAATATATACCATACAATAGATATAACATTATAAAATCTGTTCAATGTTGGCTGTAACCTGCCTAGTCAGTTGAAGTACGCTCGGTCCTTAACGAGCAGTACTAATGCCCAACAGTGGGCCAAACCAAGGAATTATCACCCGAGGCCTTATTACTTTACCGAAACGTATATCGTATCAAATGTAGGTTATAATATAAGTACATATAATAATAATTCAATATCGACGCTCCTATTTAAAACATTTAGAGGTAGATGTTCATTTGTACGTGTCCTGTTTAGTTTGACGTTTGTGTGTCCGATATTATATACGAGTTTTTGACAGAATATATTTTTGGCGAGATGTTTTTAAATGTTCGTAGACGTCGGTCGTGCTTTGTATAAGTAACGTATTATGTATATTGGTGTACAAAATGAAAGGCATTAAATTATTATAATTACATATTGAAGTAACGGAATTTAGTAAGTTATTCATATTACTCACTTAGTAAGTAGGTTAGGTGGATGTATGAATATTGATTATTGCCAAGATTGAAAGTTGTTTAATATAAATATCTTTTAATACTAGAGTTACTTGGGGCCTCTTTATTACCTGAAAGTTTGCGTATCGGATTATCCTTTAGTCTAGTTTGTAGCAAGAGCCTTGTCAAACTAAGGATAAGGGAATGATTCATCATCATACATTAAAGTTTTCTTCTCGGGTGGGGAATGTGTAAGCAAATGTTTGCAAACTATCAATTGAGACACATAATTAACTCATTTATATCAATACTTATTATAAAACAAAGTCCCCTCATGTATGTGCCCCTTTTTCTCAAAATCTACTGAACGGATTTTTGTACCGTTTTTACTAAAAGATAGTGCAATACTTTGAGAAGGTTATAGGCAATTATACAATACGATTATATGTCAATTGACTGAAATATAACGATTAATGTTGAAAGATCTCGCCTGCTGGGAGTTTTCCACGCAGGCGAAACCGCGGGCACAGCTAGTGTGCATATAAAAAAATATCACTTAGGTGAATGAAAATTGAGTAAAGGAACTAGCATAACTGATAATTATTAGCATTACTAATCTGACGGGCTACCCTCGACACACGCCCCAATATGGAGATAATATATAATATAATAATATGATACATCACAAGGGGTACATCACAAGATACAAGGTTTCTCTCCATTATATTTTCTGATGCGCTCGAGTAACGCGGAAAATCCCCTCTTAGCCTCCCCTACTATGAGTTCAACATAATATTCTCAAAAGTGTGAATCTCCCAATTACTCGGTCAGCGTGGAGAACCGTGGCCCTAAGCCCTCTTAAGTCCCGAGCCCAGCAGTGGGACAATTATGGGTTGGGACGACGATCTCCAAAATCAAATCGTAATTCAATTAAGTTTTGGGAGCGAAATGGTTAGTGGTTTCCGTGTAACGTTCCGTAACCTGATATTAATGTAAGGATCTGTTGAAACCAGGGCGTGTTTAAATGGATAGCGGGTATCGGATTTTCGTGTCGACTTTAACATTATTATTAAATTTTGAATGTTCTTATATTGTTCTTCAGTACATTTACTATATCGCACTAATAATATAACAATGTTGTATTTCAAAATACATCGAATCTGACGTTACACTAAATTCAAATACTAAATTCAGTGCTCTTTATGCCTGTAAAACCGACATTGCAATAACGGAAAAAATTACATAAAGCCTCATCTTTTTTGTACCATCGATAGGAAGTGTCGATTAGATTTTCGTTGATTTTGAAAAATTATCGATTTTGAGTTATAACACTTGTATTATTAACACGATCTATTTGCTATGCAATAGTAGATATTCTATTTCCTCCTTGATTGACGCGCGTATACCTTTAGTGTAACGGATATCCAAGGCGTCGCGGCGTCGGTGGCCACTTACCATCATGTGATATTCATTTGTCGGATATTGACAGTATATGTTTACCCAAAAGCTGCGGCAATGTGAAATTAATAAAAACTGAAAAGCTTTTTGGCTAACATACTATATATATCTCTCTCTCTCTCTTTATACTATAGCTCTATCTAAATTTAAATTAATTTCCGAAATTTTTCTACGCGCGTAACTTCCAAACGATTGCACCAAAATTGATAAATCTTTTATAAATGTGTTTTTTATTGGTAGGAGAAGGTTTGTATGAAAAAATTTTTTTATAAAAAAGTAGAAAATAATTAATTCATTTGAGGTATCAAGGGGGGTACCATTTCTTGGAATATTTATTTAAGTATTTAGACACTAGCTAAATATAACGCTAAGTGAAGCGTGCGGGTGCAGCTATTGTATTTTCAAATCATAATTAATATTAGCTACCTATTTCAACTACCACATAAGTTAAATCTCATTACAAAGGAAAATACCTTATGTTAAACCCCGCTATCATTTGAACGCAGCTTTACCACATGTGAAATGAGATGTGAAACCGGTTTCGGAGAGCGGCGCCAGTCGAGTAACGGTTATTGATATAGCGACATCCTTTCTTTAGTTAAATAACGTGTTAATGTAAAGAAAGAGGTTATTTTGAATAGTCTTACTAATATCGTCCCTATTATACTTTAATTGTTCCACTTTTCGGGACACCTTGACAATGAGAATGGTCTTCCACGTTGGCCAAGCACGGGTTGGCCTTCAAGAACATTATGCAGAACTCTTATACAATGTCTGACAGATCCACCAGTCTTTAAATATGTCAGAGATAGCAAAAACATTATCTGAAATAATAAAAGCTAACTAGCTCCATGACTAATTTTATTCGATTATTCAAATTACTTTACAGTACTCAAGTCAAAACGATAATTCATTACAACGATACGCAATTATAAGGAGTCTACGACACTATGTGTATCGAGCCGACGTCAAGACAAGAATGATCCTCTTCCTTGAGACTACCGTCTTTTATAAGCGATCGTGCACGTGATAAATTCACACCTGCGTTCAAACCGGAACACGCGTTCGCACATTGTTTTCGTATTTTATTTTTAGATGAAAATATCGACTGATCTCCGACAAATATAATTTTCATTTGTCTTTATTATTTATATGTTGTACATTCATCCATTAAAATATAGTTAAAACGTAAACGCTCCCCAAAAACATCCGTGTGTTAGACAACAATATTACTTCTTATGGTATTTTGTAAGTAAAGTTGTAAAATATCCTCACCACAAGTCTTATGACAGTTAAAGTTCCGGTTCCGGTGTTGTTAATAAATTTATGACGAATATATTCTAAATAAATTACTATAATTAATTACAATTTAATTAATAAAAGAGTGTATAAAATTTAATTTATTTAGACAAATAATAACATCACCGGATGTACGATACACTCTTATACGGAAAAGACCAACATCCGGTGATGTCAGTGTTTGTCAATACAAGGTATAAAAACGATTGTGAAGTGTAGTTGAGTTTAGTCTTCCGCCAACTTGTACACTGTACTAATTTGGAATAAAATTCTAAAAGGTAAAGAACTACTTTCATTTATTCTTGTCTTCATTATTCTTTAGTTTAGTAGACTCAACACAAGTATGCTGTGGATGTGTCTTTGTGCGTGTAATGTTTTATTGTACTTTATCAAATTACCTTTTATTGAAAAATATTAGTGTTCTGCGCTTCTCCTACAGATAAATTATAAGTGTGCCGCATTTCATACTCCTCCGTCCGCACATTTTTTGTAAAACGGGATTGAAATATTTCGCTTCACGTATTTATATATAGATTTCCCACGCGAAGGCTAATTGTTAGTCAGGTCAGTGATAGTATAATATTATAATAATAATATAATACAAACTACGAATATACTAACGAATATACTACGAATATAATAACTTATTATTGCAAGATTAGTGTTGTAATAGTATGTAGATTAACTGCTTAATTGATAAATAGTGTAAGTCACATCCAGTGTTATGTATGATTAATGACGTTTGCATAATAATACGTTCATGAATATATTAATTCCGGTTTGTGTTTGTGCAGGTTTGGGTAAAATTATAACATTATACAGTATGTTAGGCAACTGGTCACGAAAATGAAGATAAGTGATATTACGGATGATAATTTTGATGATTAGTAAGAATGAATCCAATCAATTGTCGGCAATGTGGATGGTAAAAGGGCTAGAGGACGGTCACCTACTCGCTGGACTGACGCAGTAACCAAAGCGTGCAACACCACAGTGCACGGCTCCTTAAAACTTTCACAAGACAGGAAAGCCTGGAGAAAAGTGGTAGCCGAGACTGACGAGATTGGCCACGACCCTCAGTCATGAGGAAACGACTAAGAAGAATAATACAATTAAAGATGTTAATAACACAAGCTTAAGTAACATCTCATATTACTATATACCTATATGTTATATACCTACTAAATACATACATTTTAGTGCATTGTATAAGATTGTCGAGATACTGGAGGATAATGGAGTCAACAATCGTATCGTTAATTCTAACTCGTCAAGTGCTCGCTAGCTGCGTAGAATTGATTATTGATAGGGAAAAAGGATTCAAAATTAGTAATAAACGGGTCTTCCCCCTTTCTGGGGACCCGCAGCATATCGGTGACTGACGGGTTGACTTAAAACAAGTTGGCAACTACATGATACTCCAACTTAATATAAAACTATATACATAAAGCCTTGTAAAATAAACCTTTTGAAATAAAAAAGCGGATATTTGCTTTAGAAACATTGACAACTGCCAAAAGATTCTAACCATTAAATATATCGATACCTCTGGGCTCAAAGGTTGTAAAGTTTTCACATATTATGTGAAATGCGGAAGTGTATGCAAAAAATACATTCATAGATGTTATCAATGATCCACATATGAATAAATAAATTAAAATTTCAAAATTGTTACGCGTTTCAATTAGGTATTTAACAAAGAAACAACTCGTTTAATCTGATTCAGACAGAAATAAAATAAAACATTATATTGCTTGTGACGAACGAACGAAGTTTATTTCAACACGTGACGAAAATTAATTCAATTTAGATAAAGTAGTCTGTCGCTACTATGTTCATTTAAACTATACGATAATAATAATATATATGTATTGTAATTTTATTATGCGATGTCGCCGTGAGAACGTGGACCGGTTGTGGCAGTTTAAAAATAAATAACGTTAAATGTTTCCTACATATAATTACAAAGTCGAACAGCACCAATCATACCAACCACATGAAACCGTAGATACAATTATTTTCAAGCGCTGTGTACTATTCTCGTTCAAATAAATCGTGAATAATTTCGACATGACGTCGGGTGCAGTTTTTATCTCGTAAACGAATAAAATTTCTGAAAAACTAACACAATGAAAAACGTATCCTATTATCATCCCAAGATCTTCCAGTATCTCCATATGAAATTTCATCACAATCGGTTCAGCAGTTTATCACATTTATAATATTATTATTTGTTACAATCGCATTTATAATATTATTATTTGTATAGATTTACGTCGCACGTGTACCTAATCTTTGGAACGAAATTCCTTTAACGGTGTTTCCATAGTTATATCATATGGGGTCCTTTAGGAAGTGGACTTCAGATTTCTCGGTCGGCAACATTTTGATAGCACCCCTTGTGTTGCGAACGTCCATCTCCGATGACGGTCACTCAGCATCAGGTGACCCGTTAATTGGTTTGGCTGTTCAATCTTTTATATTTACATATATTGTACAGTGTACTGACGAATGGCATTGTTGGTATACTCCGTCGTAAACTATTTAATCGTTAATTTCTATGTGACGAATGAAAAACCGGCCCGATTTTTTTTATTTTTTATTTAGAAATGTTTGAGTTATAGGTATATAAATCAATACACAAATTTCATAGTTAGACGACATCATTCAGATGTCTTATGCCGAAATACGACGATTATTGAAAGATATTGTGAAATAGACAAACTTTGCAGATAACTAAATGTTATGTTGTTGTTTGTGATAAATGCTAATTGTGTTTGTCTATGACGCTTTTTTGACATGCACGATACTGGGTAGCCTTGCGCCAGTGTCAGAGACATTACGTACATTTTATTTTTATTAATATCCTTCTATGGTCTATATTTTATTTTTATATTTTCAAACGTAGGTAGTATGTTATAACCAACGTTATGACTATGACATGATTTTTTTTTTAATAAGAATGTATATTGTTGTTTACTTTTCGAAGTTTTCAGCTTCGAAGGCAACAGACGGGAAAGATTACATGAGCGTTTGGATTTTAATATTGTTTATAACATCTAAAATAAGAGAAAATCTGTAATGTCGATTTTTAATACCAACCGTTCATCGAATTAATAAAACTAGAGATGCCGTGGTGGTCGAATTTCGACCATGAGTCATTAAAAATTTTAGAATGTAATCTTGAGATCTCTATTCTCAGATAATAATAATAAAAAAACTTTATTTCATTCCATTACAGATCCAACATTGTGATAAATTCAAAATTGTTTCATTTCATTTGGAAAATAATCTATATAAATATAACATCCTGAACTTTGTCCTGAATGACTGACTGACCGATCAACGTACGATCAATAATCTTTAGTGTATTTGGCTGAAATTACATTTTATTAAATAAAAACCCAAAAAAAGCCGAAATCTGTCATTTCGTTGGCAAGGGTAAATGACATAATTATGTCTGTCAAATTATTAAAAATAGTACAAAACAATTATAAAGAATACAAAAATGCCAAAGCAATGCATGGCTAGGTCTTCTAATTATAAACGAAAATATATCTTTTAAATAATTGTGATTAGAATATAGTGTCTCGATATTACAATGTCTGAATGAATAAAACGCCGAAACCTTTTGACAACCGCCATTTGCTTAATAAACGTCCAAGCAGTATACGTATATCGAGTATGCATGTCTTTGTGCCTGTAATGTTTTATTTATTGATTTAAAGTACTTAATAAGCATTATTATTGAAAAATATAAGCGTTCTGCACTTCTCCTACACATATACTATAAGCGTGCGAAATTTCATACTCCTCCGTCCGAGCAATTTTCTTAAAAAGGCATTGAAAGATTTCGCTTCACGTATTTATATATAGACTAGCTGACGCCGCCAACGTTATTTCGCCATGTAAAAATCGGCGTAAAAAAATAGGGGTTAGTGTTATAAAGGTGAAAATTGGGGGTTGTAACTATTTTTTGATGCCCCATAATAAAAAAAATATTTAAAAAAAAATGTCCATAAAATAAAAAAAATATATGTTGGGCGTGGGCCCCTCTTATAAGTTAGGGGTATGAAAAATAGTTTACAACCTATTCTCATACCTACCGAATATACATACAAGATTTCATAAAAATCAGTTAAGCCGTTTCTGAGGAGTTTCGCAACTAACACTGTGACACGAGAATTTTATATATATAGATAAAAGTACATTCATTGTCAATAATGTCAACGTGTAATTATAAATGATATTTTACTACAAATTCTACGTGTTCGTGAACCTCGTGTAATTATATAAAGTTATTTTCTTCCTTGCTAAGTTATAAGTCGTTGAACTTTACATATTACCTTGATATGGGGGAATTCAGTCTTACCCATTGCTATACGGAGTCGTGTTCCAATGGAAAGACGATTATCTGTTATCAAAGTTTACATTTTATTACAAACTCGTATCATTCCTGTTATCATTGGATATCACGATGAGTTATTTTATGCTTATAAAGTGACGAAGTATGCGTATTAAAGTATTTGATGACGACACCATAATTCGTCTGTGAATACGTCCGTTCTTTGTATAAAATAGTTGTTTTGTTACGTAAACGTGTTCCATTTTGTTGACCTTTGTTTATATCCCTTCGCTGTGCAGAGGTTTGTCTTGTTTATAAGTCTTCATAACCCTTAAGTGTCTCACTGGTTAGTTCAGGACATATCGAAAGGGTTTAAGATAAAACCACGCTAACTTAATGCGCATTAGTAGTATGATATGCAGGATTTTTTAAGATAAGTTTAGTGCTTCACTACCATCCCACCTGATGTTAATGGTAATGTCATCTATACTTATTATAAAACAAAGTCCCCTCATGCATGTGCCCCTTATTCTCAAAATTTACTGAACGGATTTTAGTACGGTTTTTACTAAAAGATAAATTTTAGGCAATAGTGTATTACGATTTTATGTCAATTGACTGAAATATAACGATTAATGGTAAAAACCTGCTAGGAGCTATCCACGCGTGCGAAGCCGCGAGTACAGCTAGTAGATAATAATAAAGCGCACAACTTACGATATTTTAAACTTTTTTTCTTACAATATTGCCCGTCATCGATACAAGCAATCGATTTCTAATACGCACATAACTTTTGAAAGTAAGATATTCATGCCGAATTCGAACCCGAGTCCCCAGTCCCCGATGTTCAATATGAGCACATATGCAAATCTATCGTTTGTCGTATATAATTACATTTGACAAGAAAAGGTTTAGTGTACAGGTTAAAGAATGCCGCCTATAACCGAGTTTTACTTTCCATCTTTCTCCTCAAGGGAAAGTAATGATTCTGTTACGCTGTGCGTAGTGTAAATGACTTTCTTGTCGCCTGACTCAAAGCAATACTCTAGTCGGTACATACAGATGCGTATCCGATCAATCAAAAACAATTGACTTTTAAAATAGAATGTCAGCGGCCTTCTGCGAGCGTGCGCGAACCGACCAAGGCGGTTGCCTCCATTGTGAATTGTGTATTTACCCATTAGAGTATTAACAGAAATACGCCAGACGACCTCCCCTGGTATTATTCGTGCTCACGAAATGTTACCCATATCCATTAACTGTAGACTAATACTGATGTATATATGTATATGTGTTTATATACCGCTCTATTCCATTACACGCTACGATACAAAGGTAACAGCTTTGTTGTGAGAGGTTTTGATCAAACCAATTAGCGGTCATCTGAATGGTTTTGATCTATTTACTACGATGACTAAAAATTGCTGAAAAAATTATTTACCGATCTATGTATTGGAAGAAGTTACCCAAATATGTCTCAGAAGAAGTTATGTCCGAAATGTTCCAACATGATTTAAAAGTCAGGAATAAATAACCAGCCAAATATAGAAGAGCTGATGAAATTTTGTCACCATCCAGGTTCAAAATTAATTTTACCATTAGTGGGGTCATCCATAATTTTTACCATTAACGGGGTCACCAATAAATTTTACCACCAGAGTCATTCATAAATTTTAGCACTGCCCATTATTATCCATTGTCATGAATATCTATTTTCTATAGAAGCGGATATTTCTATCAAACCGATTTGTCGCTGTCAGATAATATTATCCCGCGTAATAATTTTGCCGTGTTTCATCGTTTATCTATGTAATATTTTCTCCTTATCTCAATATCGTTTGATATTTAAATATATCTAAACTAGATATTACTGTACTGTATTATTACGTGTAATGTTGATGTATATCGCATAATGACCTAAAAAGCTTTTTAAATTAATAGCAAAAAAATGTTTAATGTCATAGTAAACGTAATACGCCAATCAAAATCACTCACTTAATAGGATAGTAAAAGCTTTGAAAGGAAAAAGTAATTTATGTCCGCCCACGTTGATTAGCAATAGTTCAATTCAATGTAAGTCTCTGTCTAAGACTCGCAATTTGAAATTTGTGAAAGATTCTTTGCTAATTTCAGAACAGAGTTGTTACTGTTGTTAGGTTGGTAAAACTTTGATTGTTTAAGACATTTGTAAACTGTTTATTGGCCGAAATAAAAGGAATTAGGTTTAATTGAAGTTGTACGATACCCTTACGTAGTTACAAGTGTAATTAATGAAAGCGTCGTAAAAAGAGATATGCGAAAATAATACTTGAAAAGAAAAAAAGAGATGTAGACCTAGCTTTAGGCCTATGGTAGGAGCTACGGCACTCTTGTTTATCTGCTATGAAATCCGTGAAATGTCTCACGTTCAACCATGGTACACCTTACAACCATATGCCCTAGGTGTTCATTTAATGGGGACGAACTTAAAAAATAAGTACTGCCAAAGAAGGAAAGATTTTACATAAGATTAGCTGTGCCCGCAGCTTTGCCTGTGTGGAAATCAGTATGTCGTAAAGTTTTTCCGACGTATCCCGAACAAGCGGGAATTCTGAGATAAAAAGTATTGGGCCTAAATTATGCATTACAATCTCCTCTATCTTCCAATGAAAGTCCCGTCAAAATCGAACCAGACTTTCCAGAGATTAGCCGCAACAAACAGACAGAGCGACAAACACTGAAAAAAAAAAAGTGTATTTTAATATGTACCGCGTATACACATATTTGCAATTAGTAATAAGCGGTTATTTTAATATTACAAACTGACATTCCAATTTTATTTATTTGTATAGATAGCAGTCGTGGATGGGTTGCGGTACCCATTTAGAGCTGGATTGCTGATGCCTTTCGATTGGTTGTTTCCTGCCGACTGGTCGTTAAGAATTTGTTTGTCATGAATGAACGAAAAATAAACTAACGGTTGACCTTTCCGGTTACTATGTACTGAATAGATTAGATAAAAGTAATCCATTCAAGTATGTAATGTCATTTTAATATCAGCGAGATACGAGCGCGCTCGTAAAGTTTATCATCGCATACGTTTTTAAGCTTGATGTAGCTAATTCAAATTTGGAACAATACTCATACAGCATAAAAATTATATACTCTAACAACGGATAAGCGTATACATTTCCTTGGTATTTTGTTTTTTATTAATTTAATCGATAAATCCTGTTAAAAGCAAATATGATTTAAATTTTAATACCAAATGTTACCATAATAATAATTTTACAGCGATGCTGCATCATTAAATGATTAAATAACAATTGTTGGTATAATCAATTGAAATTGTAACTGACTTATTTACCGCGTAAATTAATACATACATATATAATAGCATTATTACCTATCTAACCTAACTAAAGCTTATTAGCTACCAAACCAACTACGAAACCAAGGAAAATATGAATATTTAATTAACAAATCGTTCGCTACCGTCATTAAATTAATAAAAAAATGTTTCATTATATTGTGATGAAAATTTTTAATTAAACAATTATACTTGAATCAAAATTAATGCGTCATAAACTAAACAACTCACGGGTAAGTTTGAACAAAGAGCTGAAGAAAGTTTTGAATCGAGTAATATGTTTAATCTAGTAAGTGAATTGAAATGAAATGAAAATTTATACGAAGTTGGTTTTTACCAACACTTTTTGAAAGTCAATTTACGCCATCGCTTCTGCAAATCCTGCAAAAACTGCCGGAGAGTATATTTTTATACTAGTAGTTACATTAAATACTTGTAGCTATCTTCTTATTATTCACATTATGTATTCTGTTTTTTATAAGAAACTCATGTCCAGGCATTTTTGTCTGAATAGTAATCAAGTTTGTAATAACCTTTCTTGCCACCGACTTGCCGATCAAGATGGACGCAGAATCCGCTCGAATCACTTTGCATTCGAGTCTTTAAATATCATTCGTAGCGTTTGTTATGTTTTTGTTTATTGGCGTTTGTTTCGCTAGTAAAACAAGTAAAAAATATATAACATTTAATGAAAAATCTTGACGTCAACGCCTCATTAATTGCCCAGGTTGAAACTGAGTAGCATCAAGGTCAAATACATCTGGTCAAATACTGTAATCTGTCCTTAATTTCTGTCTTCTATACAACTAAATAAAATTGGAGTGTCTGTAATATTAATACGGTATACTTATTATAGAATAGTTTAATCACGGTAGGTATACAAAAGTCGGGTCTGCCAACCCACACTTGGCCAGCGTGGTAGACTATGGCCTAAACTCTCTCTGTGTGAGAGGAGACCCGAGCCCAG
>DWPQ01000939.1:0-13841 GCA_018251795.1 Perichares adela | reverse complement strand
AGCAAGTGATAATTAATTTCTAATACGCACATAATTTAGAAAATTATTGGTGCGCGCGCTGAGGATCGAACGCACGATCTCCCGTTCGGGAAACCAACGTTCAACCGCCAGGCTACCACTGCTGTAATAAATCCTGAACGTTGACAGAAAAAGAGAAAGAGAAGGAGGACAGCAAGGAGAAGACGCTGGAGCGCGACGCGGACGGACAGCTGCAGTACATCGAGGCGTTCCACTTCCTGCAGTGGCTGCAGCGGGAGCCGCAGTCCATGGTGTGGCTGCCCGTGCTGCACCGGCTGGCGGCCGCCGAGAGCGCGCGCCACCAGGCCAAGTGCAACATCTGCAAGGAGTACCCCATCGTCGGCTTCAGGTACCGCCGCCGACGTCACTACCGATTGATTCGTTACATTCAATAGCTATAGTCAAAGTAGTCGGTTACCATGGAAATTAAATAGCAGCGGTGTCAGATATTATTCCTTGTGAATATAATGTAATGTTCACAAAGTAACGATTGGTTCAATTGACATAAAACTTTTTGGATATAGTCACTTCCGGTTCATCGCTGAAGTCTTATGTTTAGTAAAGTTTTTAACTCGTTTCTATGTTTATTCATCACTGCAACCCATAATTGTCCCACTGCTGGGTTCGGGTCTCCTCTTAAACTAAGAGGTTTTAAGGCCATAGTCCACCACGCTGGCCAAGTGCGGGTTGGCAGACTTCACACACCTACGAGAAAATTATGAATATTGTTATTTATTACAATCTATGTTTATTACAATTTATTATTGCTACATAAACTTCAAGTTTTTATTGTCCAGGGAATATTTCAAGACACTATAACTATTTTGTTCCAGATACCGATGTCTGAAGTGCTTCAACTTCGACATGTGCCAGAAGTGCTTCTTCAGCGGCCGCAAGGCGAAGAGCCACAAGCTGACGCATCCCATGCAGGAGTACTGTACGGCGGTGAGTGCTATGTTCACTATCAAGTTCATCATAAACATCACAATTTGGATTCATTTCCACCTTGTATCGGTCTACATAACACACTACGTGCTTACTTGAGATAAACGTGGAATATTCTCCATCATAATGTTTCTGCTTTGGTGAAGGGACTTATAGCCGCCATATTGGGAGTAAAATTGTTATACCTGTCCATCTCCGATAAGGCTATCCTATCTAAGGATAACTATTTTGCCTTCCGAAATATGGGGATTTTGGGGAAATGCGACAACTGACGGTCATATAACAAAGTTCCAGATAACGTTACTTAACGCTGTATATCTACAGACATTTAATAAAGTCGTCGGATTATGACAGTTTCTCGTGAAGCTAATAGAGAAGCCCAAATTACCTAATTGAATTTGAAAGGATTTTTGCATAACTGCTATATATACATAACAACATAGTTATCATCATGATCAATAACAATTTTGACAAGTTTATCGTTTGGTTCTACTAATTGTGTCGTTATTTGCAGACGACCTCCGGCGAGGACGTCCGCGACTTCACGAGGGCACTCCGGAACAAGTTTAAGTCTGCGCGCTACTTCAAGAAACATCCTCGAGTCGGCTACTTGCCCGTACAAACAGTGCTCGAAGGTAATGCCCTTTGAATTGAATGACAACCATAGTTCATGACGGTCAAAGACTATTTTTTACCTGCTACCTTTTTATGTGCGTATTACAAATGATGTATGACTTGCTTCGGTGAAGGAAAAGATCGAGAGGAAACTTGCATATCTTAGAGTTCTCCATAATGTTCTCGGAGGTGTTTGAAGTCTGCCAACCCGCACTCGGTTACTGAACTACGGCCTTAAACTTTCTCAATGTGAGAGGAGATCCGAGCCCAGCCGTGGGACGATGTCACGATTATAGATTGTCATAACGACCCAAACACACACATATGTATTTATTTCCGGGAGGTTTATTGCTGGACGTGTGTACCAGGTGACGCGCTGGAGTCCCCGGCGCCGTCCCCGCAGCACGCGGCGGGCGCCGGCGGCGGCGCGGGGGTCGCCGACGACATGCACTCGCGGCTCGAGCTGTACGCGTCACGGCTGGCGCAGGTGGAGCTGGGCGCCAGGGCCGTCGACACTCCTGACAGGTAGCGACACATGCCACCATTGTGTAAGTATAACATCAGTTTGCTCGTCTAATTTCAAAAAATGGTTACCGGTGCTGCGTTTGTTCCAGTGACGAGGAGCACGCTCTGATCGCCCAGTATTGCGCGTCACTGAACGGCGGCGGCGGAGTGGACGCGGAGGACGCGCCGCGCTCGCCCGTGCACGTCGTGTCCGGGATACACCGCGAGCAGCGGCACGAACTGGAGGCCATGATCAGGTGACGCCGCACACACACACACGAGGTTATACAGGTCATGGTCAGGTGACACCACACATACACGGAATAATATAGGCTACAATCAGTTGACGCGACACCTGGTGACCATTACCAGTCAAACCTCATATGCACGGGGAAATATAGCTTTTAAACAGTTACGTTCAGTAACTTTTTAATGATTGTTTCAGTAGTAAATCAGTTTGGACTCTAGTTTCGATTATTTTATTTGATATCGCAAGCTGCTTCTAAAGACTGAGATGGTACACTTGTTAACGAACGAAATTCACATAATTCAAGAACGATTAATGTTCACCGTTCACAATTTAATTACTTACTTCTAATGTATTTTGCCTTACTCCTGTCCTTACTAAAATAATTTGCTTTAGTTTACATCAACATTAACCTACCATTATTATTGGTGAAATTACAATCTACAGCTACTTGCTTAAAGTTAGGATGTCACTCGTTCCAGCGGAATGTTAAAGAAATGAGGGCGGCAAAACAACAAGAACAAGCCTTATACCTTGTAAGGCTTGTTCTACGGCGTTCGTAAAAAAGTTAAACACGTGTTTAATAACGTTTTGCAGGGAGCTGGAGGAGGAAAACGCGAGCCTCCAAGCGGAGTACGAACGGCTGAAGGCCAAGCAGACGCCGGGCTCCACGCCCGAGGAGCAGCTCGGGGCCGACAACAGGAGCGCCCCCGTGGACCAGGTACACCCGTACACCCGTACACCGAGTACATTCGTAAACAGGGACAAGGATGCCCACGTCTCAATCTTATAAATGTACTGATTTACCTCCCAAACCTTGTTTTGCCATATAAATTATTTTGTGATTGATGTTTTGGTTTTAAAAATTAAAATTAAAGGAAAAATGTATTTTAAAGTCTTAAAATACAAAATGAGCAAAGAAATTAAGAGCTCTTGTCAGATAGGGGTATAACAAGTAGTTTACGACCAAATCCGGATTGACAGACTTCACCAACGTTAGCCACGGTCGGTTGTGTTCAAATTAAATATGTCAAAACGCCACTAATATTTTTTTCTAATCGGATACTATTACATTTTTTTATTGATGATTAACGTACTAAGTGAAATACACGTTCTCACCAACGCCCCGAGCTGAATTGATAAATAATGTCATAAAGCAATGGTCCGTCCGTTGTAAACTTGGTTTAGAAGAGTTCAAGTAATATAATTATTGTTATTTATTTATAAATACATCACTCTATCTTTACAGGTGTACATCCAATGTGATAGAGTGGCCTTATCCTAATATAATGGATGTATCAATTTGTGGTAATTTGTAGGACATGATGGCGGAAGCGCGCCTGCTGCGACAGCACAAGGGGCGGCTGGAGGCGCGCATGCAGATCCTGGAGGAGCACAACCGGCAGCTGGAGGCACAGCTGCAGCGGCTGCGGCGACTGCTGGACGAGGTTAGTGCTGCTTCTGTACCTACCCTCGACCGAATTGAACAAGTACTTAAATGATTTTGGCGACACAACCATTGGGAGTCACCGATAGATCGTCTGAAATACTTTAGACTGCTCAAGTGGAATAAGCTGCCGACATCTGTGACTGAATTCAAGGCGAGAGTGAATAGGCGTTTACTAAGTTAGTGCTTCACCATCTATACCTACTTCACCGTCACCGATGGTAAGTGGTGAGGTAGTAGGTGCAGATGGTGAAGCGCTAACTTAGTGAAAGCCTGTGAGACCGTGGTCGAGCACTCATTTATCTTATATAAAAAAATACCTCTAGTACAAAGTGCCGACCATCAAGTACGTAAATTATGTGAACTAAATAAATATATCTGCACACACATACAGTTTTGCGCCTTCCATAATGAATCCTTTGATACACATTTCATGAAATTGATTCATCCGTTAAGTTAATTTATAGAAGTGTCTGTACGTCCGTCCGCAGCCGGCGCAGGGCTCCCCCCCGGCGCGCTCCGGCGGCACCACCGGCACGCTGCAGACCCGCTCCGTGACCGCGTCCCAGCTGGCCACGGACTCCCCCGCCAAGATGCACAACGGCCTCTACCACGACGGTCACACAAGTAAATATCACTTATTTTAACTATACACACCTCATGCGAGTGGTCCACTGTGAACCAGATCGGTCAAGCGTGAATGATATCCTTGACGACCTCTTTAATTTTCATTTTCACTAGAGATTACTTTTGATATGACCCAAAGACAAGGTTTAATATTTTAAGTTAATTTCAAAACTAAAATATTTACTTAAGATAAATTGTTACTTATCGATCCCGGTGCATAGGCTGTACATGACTTGTTATTATGTAACTAACTACCCTGCCAAACGGTACACTCCAAGTATCTAACATGCCACATCCTAAAAACAGCCAACGGTTCCACGAATATAATTATTTATTTTAATAAAATCCACAGCTCTCAATCTAATTAAAATATTGGACATATTTTCATGTGTCACAGCCAAAGGATTTACTTTTTATAGTTATAATTATACCAATTACAAAAACGAGCCATCTAAAGGCAGCTTGCAAGTTACCGTTGAACAATTTTATTATGGTTCGAAGAAACCGGATGCGTACCTATACAAAATAATGATGTACGAGTCGTCCATTTTGACAAGTGTGTGTTACTCAAGATGGCGGACGGTCGGAGCGCGACACGGAGCGGCCGCCGCCGCCGCCGCACGCCGTGCACTCGCTCATGCACTGCGCAGGTACTGCGGACTGGGGACTCGGGTCCGGCGGGCGTAGCTACCGGCAGGGGCGGGCCGAGGGGACCCATGACCGCGCGGAACCGGGCCGATATATGACCCGCGCGGTACAACATACTAAACAATGTGTACTGTTGACATGAGCGCGTGGCGACACGCGTGCCGCTGCGACCCGCGCGGTTCCAGTTGTACAGACTTGTATCGACTTGTTCAGATAATGCGCGCGGTTTGAGACGGTTCCACGTACAAGTCGAAGAAAAAAATGTATAGAAAAAAGATGCTGCCGCGCGGACATACGCTGTCATGTGAACGTCGCCACCGCGCGGTACCGCCCGATACCGCGCGGTCATCTGTACTTATCATCATCAGTCGCCTTGTCAACAAAATAACTAGAATAGTTCTCGTCAAATTTTCAGTACGTTCTGAAGTTGTCCTTCATCCCGGTCTACCTATACCTAGTGTCGGTGTTCAGACTTTCAGAGTATATCAGAAATACGGACAAATGTGTCACATAGTTATACCGTATCTAGATAATTAGAGGCATCATTAGTTTTAATTAAAATAAATTGAACCTCCTCTACATGATACATAATTATTTCTTGCTATTGTCAAGATTACACCCATAATTCTTCCCTTTAATCGAGGAAAATTATGTTCACCGCAAAATTATCAATGAACGCATACTACGCCGAATATGGAAAAACCTTACGAAAAATAATTACGCACGTACTGAAGAGTGGTTGTCTTTGTAATGTTCGTAAGATTTTAATTTGTTAAGAATTGTCCGTTGTCCTGTACAAGTATGTATAGAACAGTATAAAGTAGCCCTTCCATAAGCCCGCCCCGGACAATACGCTAGCTACGCCCCCTGACAGTGAGTGTCGTGTGTTTGGCTCTAGTTGGAGATTTTGTTTTAATCGCTGTATTAGCTTTTTCGTTTCAAATCTCAAATATACACTTTTTTGCCAAATATTAAGTTTTAGTTAGTAAATTGTAATAGTAATTGTTTGTGTTGCCAGTTAAAAGACGTGTCGTTTTTCTCGCTTCTTGATAATAGGATTTGTTGACGTTTTAAAAAGTTGGTTGTTTTTTTATAACCCAATGTTGCATGATATTCGCATGTTAGTTGTTTTGTTGATAAATATACGTGACATTTGTTTTAATATAACTGTTTTATCTTTTAATGCCAACCTGACAGGACGCATACCGTGAGGTAATGGACTTCTTTATATGATATAAAAATGTTTTGGTCACAAGTGGCATGGAGTATCACGTTTCGAGTAAAATTGTATCGTAATATCCAAGTAAGAAGTATCACGTTTCAACGCTAACTCAACAAGTACTACCCCTGTCAAATGTCATTACAAAACAGCTGGAACCCTCCACACTTCGGGAACCACTGGAACTCCTGACTTTACATTCGGGTAAAAAAGATACCCTTGAGACCGCTTATTACACCGATATATTACACGCATCGATCCGCGGAGAGCGCGTAGAAAGGCAATGTTCTTGTCAGTGTTACAAAGGCATTCATTAAATTATACAGCGACCACATTCAACTTTACATGACGGTTGTACAGTACCACAGGTTACTACTTCCATTTACCTAGTAGTAAACCATACCTTTCGTTCTAGATGACCTGGGCCGAGCCGTCGAAGAGTTAGTGTCGGTGATGACTGAGGACCAGCCGCAGCCCAACGAGCCTCCCCAGTACACCAACGGGAAGCCAGCCGACGACAAGGAGTAGCCGGCAGCCCCATCGCAATCGAAACGCGCTTATGGTGCTGGAGTTAAAGAATTTTAAGAGACGCGACTTGCAAAATAAAACGCCACGAGACTAACACATAACATAGTTATTTAATTGTCGATTGGAACAATTATAATAACGTTTCGTCAGATGACACTGAACGTATAGTGTCGATATCATAACGTCGTATAACACGTAATCAATCGCATGTCGCGTTTCTCAAAATTCTAATAAAACGCGGGAAACTACTGTGTTACCAGTACTTAAATTGTTTTAATTTATGGTAGCTCAGTCCCTGCGAAACAGCACGCACTGGCAACACTGGTCCGAACTGATGCTGCAATGGTATTGCTTTTTAGTTTCGATGTTTTGTTTCAAAGCCATTTTCACAAATATCTTATCGGTTGGTATTGGACGTGATCGATACTAGTACTTGATACGAGTAGTCAACTGAGCAACACTAACTATATCCAATCATACTAGAAAATGGCACTTCGACAAACTAAAATAACAAACTTACGGACGGACCTTTATATATCAGTAACGTAATGTTATGTAGACGACATCAAATACCTTACGAGTATAAGTAACGCGAGCCACCACCATGTTATACTAACTTTCGACTCATCACTAACAAAACCTGCACAAGCTGAACTCTGCCTGTAATACAAGAGCACTAATCACTTCATCCTTAGAGCATTTGTTAGAGATTCACCAGTTTGGTAATATTCTTTACACCTTGCCGATTCCAATTAAGTCTTGGGAAGTAGGAAATCATTTGCGATCAACCTCTTAATAGGTTAAGTGTGAAGTACACTCTTACTACTCAATTTATACTATAATTTTCAAAATGCTCTAAGACTTCATCACATTACTAACGAACCGGGCTTCACTTGACCTTTGCGACAACTCGACAAATGGGAATTTAATCCTTGCATATTAAAGGTATATAAGGATTGAAGCCGAATTAGCTATGAAGAACTGAACTAGATCTCATTTAATCATACCAGTAATACTTGTTCTTGTAACGGAAATACAGCTTGATAATCGACCTTCTTGAACTTCTGAAAAGTAATAAATATGTTTATTGTGTTACATATTTAATTTAATTCCAAGTTTTGTTAACACTTAAGTAAGGGCACTGCGTATCGGTAGTTATCGGTAATTTAGTAAGTCTAGTTCAGTATTCAGTAGTAGCTGAGGGTTCGACAGACGATAATCGTATGCAACGCTTATTGTATTGATAAGGGCATGCCATTGTTGCAGTACGTATCGTGATTGAGTCATTTTACTTTTGTTTCCTCTATTCCCTAACGGTTTGTGCCATTTCCTCTGCGGTAGCCCTGACCGTGTTGCCAGTGCGAAGCGATCAACGAAAAAGACAATTTAACGAGCATTTATTCTTTAAAATGTACCAAATTCTATACTTGACTAACATTTATTATCATTTAAGTACATATCTATTAGTACAATCTCCATTATACTATCATATCACTTCTTGTAAATTGCCATATCATTTTATGCTGTATAAAACAGGCACGTGTATAAAATGTCACGTAAAACGAAGCGCAGTGTCATCTTTTATTATTGTTATTATCGATTATCGATCATTAATAAGGCAGCTTGAATTAAAAGCTATGAGCTTTAATAATATCACAATGTTAGCTTTAAAATATCCTGTTTTGAGACACGTTTTTGAATGTTAAATGGAGAGGTCGTATTTTACTATCCGGGGAAGCGTATTTTGTGCACTCGTTTTTGAATCCTGCTCTTGTTTAATGGCTATCAGTCTTTTAAAGTATCGCATACCTCGTACACATTACGTTTGACTACGAAGGCGCCTGTAAATCTGTTATTTTGAGCTTCGAAACTGTACATTTAGTTACATTTAGCACTGTACGCGCACTCAGTGAATACGACCCGCGGCATTGCGAGACGAGCGATCCTATCAGAGGGCCTACGTTGTAGTGGAAAGTGTATTGTTAAATTAGATAAATGATATCCCGATTTTCATCGTTCAATATTATGCCGAGTGGCCGTAGTTAAAGATTCGTTAAACGGTTTTTGCAAGTAGTTATTAGAAGTAGCCAAATGAATATCGAGCATGTTATTTATGTGCATATTTGTGTATGTTGCATATATTTATATCGAGTTATCGAAAATTGTATCGTTAGATGAAAATATATGAATAATCCAGCTTCAACGCGATGTAGTGGACGTTTCTGTTACGTATCGAGGTCGGAAACGGTAGAAACTCTTCTTAGCGACTATAAAACATGTATCCAAAACTTTTTCACTATTACCACGGCATGACACGTTTCTTCTAGTATTTATATTGAATGTGACGGTTTTTATGTCTCGTTCGTTTGTTCGGACATTTTGTATCGTGTGTCTACTGTAAGATGACGCCTACCTTTTTAGATAAGATTATATTGGAGAGATGACTTTTATACGAATGTTAAGTAAACTGTTGACGCTAACTTTTTACATTAAGGACTTCCGATTTAACCATATCAAGGTTGTTTTACCTTTTTTCTTCGACGATTGCCTAAACTGCAAATGCTACCATCGAAATAAAATGTATTGTCGTTGAAGTATTCACACCTTAAACTTAATCCTGACAACGAGAGGATAACGTAATGTCAGTAGGTTTTATTCCATGGTGGACGATCTACCATTTCGATTGCGGTATATTATTTTTTGGTATGGCAACGCGTTGTTATTCCCGTTCCGTTATACGACGGTTCGTTACTATTTCTATTTTTTAATTTGGCTAATATAGATTATAAGTAAAGAAAAAGCACAATTTTATTAATTAACGAATAAAAAAATATTATTAAAACGAACACTAATATATTGTTAATAATTTTATTGTATTTGTTTAACTCGTAGTATGAATAGTTTGTTTCGATATTATTTTGTATGCGTATTGGCATGTTTATATGTTAAAATATACTACTTCCGCATTTATTTGTATATTTTACTGTGTTTATAATGTTTTAGAAGTTAAATCCAAATAAACATTCAGCATAGTAACAGTATTTTTATTATTCCATAAATACCTCGTTAAACACAAACACTGTGTACCTACTGTGTAATATTCTTGTTATTTACCTACAAACAAACATTTATAGCATGCACCAAGGAGGTCCAAGGACGACTGTGGGTTGGATGGAGTGTAGATGTTTTAAAGTAAACAGTTATTGTAAATGTTAATAAACATTTATTGAACAGTATAGATACATAGGTATGTGCAGTTCAACAACCTGTAATGTCATCATAAGCTAAAAACAAATAAGTACACTGTACATTATCCTGTAATTCTCTACATAATTGTTACAGTCAGTCAGTAGGGCGCAATGTCTGACGCATAAACTTATTTAACTATTATTTTAATACGATATTCAAATACATAACCGACTAACTTGTAATTACGAAAAACTAAAATTAAAACGAAAAATTGTACTCACGATCTTTTTAATTGCATACAAATAAACCATTTCTTGTACATCTTTAGTCATTATTGTGTAATAAAATACAGAAACCGTGGGTACCCGTTATTTCCTGCACACTTTAATCATCGACGACATACTTATTTCGCAAATAAATAATAGGTACAAGATACACGTGTTATACGAATAAAATATTGAAATGTAATTATATTGTTCACTAAATATGTAGTTTGCGAGGATTTTGACAGTATTGCTCTATATAGCTCTTAGTAAATAATAATCATCAGCATCAAATTGCCGTTGTGCAGTACTGGCCATTAGAATAGTTAAAAAAAATTGGTTATGAACTCTAATTTCAAAAGTTAAGTTTAAGGACATGGAATTGTTTTAAAGTACAGTCTTATTTTTATTGGGTAGCCATCGTTTTCATCACACCATGGACGCGTTAAAAATTAACGTAATTATGGAATATGAAAACCGTCGTGGCAGCTACACGGTACAAACAGCATGTCGTGAACTTTAACATTGTTTATTTTTATGAATAATTCACTGTCGTATTGTAGAAGAAAGAAATATTTAATTTTCATATTTCTTTATTTCTTTCTATACAGTACAAACACGCGTTATTGGCTGGTTATCCAATTTTTTTTATCGACAATGACAAATCAAAAGTTTGTTAAAGCTGATGATACTCAATGTACGAACGAATTAGCAGGAACTTTCGACATCAGCGTCAAAAAAATATTAGTTATATCCAGAGAATCTATGCTAAAACCTCATTGCACTATATCTCTAAGTTATTCACAAAATTAATAATAAACTTGCCTATCTTTCAAACTACAGAAAAGTACCTTTAAAACTGGTAAAAAAAGTGAAAAAAAGAGAATGAACACTTTTTGAAAAACTATGGGTATATTACAGGTATAATAGTTATATTCAAATCTAGTTACAATGAATAGGTACATAGCATACCTATATATTGGTAGTATATGTATTTTAAAAATTGTATTTAAAAATATTTGAAGTTTAATAGGTGAAATACAAGTTATTGATACTTCTCTAATACACCAAATCCTTATCAGGATCTCTAGGCAACCAATATAAAGAATTCCCACCTCATTATTGGTAATGTGCCTATGCTGACTTCAATGTAGTATTTTCTGATAATACCCCTCTAACATTCAAAATAGATTGAGAAAAACAAGGTTATAATTATTTAAATAATTATGTTTCACAGGTACCGTGTACAAACTAAATGTATAAAATTCTCTTACCAAATGTAATATAAGCTCAAATTGTAATAAGGAAATACTTGAGTTAGTAAACTGTACAAAGGGCCTAAATATAGATTCACATTTAGAGTGGTTAAGGTGTACATGTTAATACTTGAAAAAAGGGTTACCTGGTTGTACCAAATGTCAGACTTAGTAAAACTAGTGGTTCATACATGGTTATATTTCTAAAAAATATATAATTATATTCTAACACTAATAATGGAATAGCCAAATTGGAAACTGGAAACTTGTGTTTAAAGCAGTTATAAACTGAATGACTTTATGACCAAGACTATGATTAATTGCGTTTGTTTTACAAAGATGTTTGCCACTAGCCTGTAGGACCTACCTAAGTAGGTATTTACAGAAGTGATTAAGTTACTTGACTTCTAAAAGAGGTTTCTAAAAAGTAACTTGACACAAATTTCATTTCATTTCAACATTATAGTGATAACCAATCAATACATTATAGTTGTGCTAGGTTGTCTACTACTACTACTACTACAAACAAATTGTCATCTTGAATTATAACAAAGCACACAATATTTCATATATCAAATATATTTCATGTATCTGACCTGGAAAGATACAATTAAATGATACAGTACTATACAGTGCATTCATTTTGATATACATATCACACTAACATTGTTGTAACTGATAATTGATCATTTTTCATAATAAAAAAACTAATTAATCACTTCTTATTAAAGGTCCAAAAAAATTTATGCTCTTGTATCTTCCAATGTAGGTTTTGATGACATAAGGGAACACTGAATTTAGCATTTGAATATAGTATTGTTAAGTTCAATTTATTTTTAGTTAAGACAATAATAGTGCAATATTTATATTTGAATATTATGTTATGTCAAGTTCAATATATATTGAGTTACATCACTCTTGCATTAATAAAGCAATATATTTATCTGACAGCAGTTTCCCTGAGTATACTATTTTGTTTGGTTTCCTTTGGTAATTAAAATTGTATAAAACATACTTTTTGTACATTATCCATTCTTTCACTACAAAAGGAATCATAAGACTTATTTGGCAGTGATTTGGTCTTTATCAAGCATCTTATGGAACATTTATAACTGCTCTGTTAATATTCATTCAGCTATGACATGAAAAAACATTATTAGACAAAACAAAAATCGGGTGTCAATAAGGTAGACAACTCACTGGTTTATATCAACAACAAGAAACAGTAATTTTAGTTTGACAAGGCACCTTATAACAAGCCATAAATATGTTTCTAAGTAAATAACAGATATTATATTCTCTAAGCACCAAGCTTATAAGGCGATTATTACCATAAACTGTCAGTCTTTTCATCATACTCTCACTGTGGAAGCTGTGTTGGTAGGAACACTGTTGGTAGCTGGTGGATTGGACCGCGGCCTTCGGAACAACAGGACATGGGGCTCCGGGTTGTGCACCATAAAGTGTAACCAGCCTGGACTTTGTTGCACTCCGAGGTTTCTCCATTCTGTCTCGGTCATTAAGTGTGACTTGGGTACTAGACGGGCTATATCCGGAGGCAAGATTACATGCCTGAAATAATTGTTATATATATTTGAGATTAATATTATCATATCTTCAATAACGTTATCATTTTATTAAAAGTTTAACGGTTCACTTGAGATTATAGTCATGATGGACTCGTGATTGTTATACAAAATGGGGTACATCAGGATAAAATAAGATAAATTTTTCAAAATTTCAACAATATTTCACTCACCTGTATTCATATACGTCATCGCTGTACCTTTCAGAATACTGAATTTGGTCGACAGGCATTCTCCTATAATTTATTTGTCTATAGTTACAAGAATATCTCACACAACCTGAGCGACAAATTAATTAAATATTTAGCCACATACAAAAATACGAATTCGGTTTTACATTACACAGCACCGCAAATTGAAAAACTGGAAGTGAATTAACTGACAATTCTAACACAAGTAATTGACAGCACAGACAAGTGACAAATTGTCAGCTGTCATTGCTTTCGAGCATCGGTGGTAACACATTCGAATACCTATTTATAAATTCTTTGCCGTTTAAAGTTTGTTATTTCCATTTGATTATTACAAATTAGTATTTAAGACGGAGTAATGTGAAACTGCATATCAGTTAAAATTATTTCTTATTTACTTACGTATTAAATTAACTATTTTGAGTAGTTGTCAAGAATTAAATAATTATATAACATTGACTCGAAAATTAATGTTTCAGAACAAGCGTCTTTGTTTTGAAGCAAAATTCAAATCAGAACGTCTCACCTGACCAAACGTCAAGTCTCATGGAGTCTTGG
>DWPQ01000938.1:0-13849 GCA_018251795.1 Perichares adela | reverse complement strand
GCTGCCATTATTAGGAGCGAAGATATAATGGAAAATGTGAAAAATGGCGAAACAACGTTGGCGGGGTCAGCTAGTATGATATATATGGTATGGTATGAGAAGCGGAAGACAGAGAACAGTGTTACAAGCGATTGTTCCTACAAAATCTCATTTTTTCATCGCACCAACGAAGAAAATTAATAATAACTAAGGTTCTGTTGTGAAAGAGCGTATTTAAACTTAGAGCATGTTTTATACTGTTGTTTCAGGCTCTCATAGCAGAAGGAAATAGTATATTTAAAGACCGACTAGTAACGAACGAGGAAAAAATTGAGTTTCAAGAAATATTGAAAAGATTTTTGAAGAATTACGAAGATGTTTACTTTAAAATAAATCCTCGCAACGACGGGATCTATTTAGAAGCTGTAGATTATCGTGAATGGAGCTTGAACATTCAGAAACTTATTAACCAGTGTCGTAAGTAACATTATGGAAATTATTATTAAATTAACCCACATCAAAAAGCTCCTGCAAAGTAAAAATTATATTTATTGCATTTGTGACTTGTTTTATTTGTTGTTTAAATTTTACTATTAAGTATATTTTTCAATTGTCAAAATTTTAACGTGCCCTTTACGATATTTGTTAAACGTTCTATAATAAGATTTTTTATCACCGACTATAAAATCCCCATCAAATGTATGAGCTTTTCTGTGTAAACTTGGTTATGAACTAAATATTAAACGTTTCATGACAAATCATGATTAATTTGTGCATTTTAAATACTTTGAATTTACAGTTTCAGAGAACGAAAAGATATTTGGTGAAACGGGAATTGAGGCGTATTCTGAGTTGGCTGTATTGTACACCGCAGCTTGCCGCGCCGTAAGTTTTATTTTACTTGATTACTCGTGTGCTCGATGAAATACCCCGTCCGAAATGTTACGTACCAAGCCGAGGTTCAAACTCCAAAGGGGGTGCCCTTACGACGCTTGCCGCCCCGATTTTTCGAAAAGATTTCCCCTCGTTACCAATTTAAGTTCTTCTCTGGCTGATCATTTCACGCTCGCCGCTTCTCTGTCCGCGTGAAGCTGTAAAGGCCGCTAGGGCCAACAGTAAAATATCCATCAGAAACAAACAAACTCACAAGAAGTATAGAAATGTATATAAATATTATCCAATGGCTTAAGCTCTTATTTTTCCGTTGTACGAATAAAAGTTTTAATTAAGTTGATTGCAAGTTTTTTAGTGTACAAAGTAGATCCGCAATAGCGTATATTAAAAACTAAATTTAATTGAAAGGCATCTTTAACATCCCAATCTTGCCGGATTCCGCAACCAATATGTATGTTACTAAAACCTCGTGAAGTCTTAGTATTGCACGCCAACATCCTTGAATGCATTAGCGAATATTCAAACTGAACCATGTTGTGTAATGGGCCTTATACTGCCTACTATTATTATAGACGACAGGTGGCGTGGTGGTGTGTGTGGGGAGCGCGGGGTGCGGCCGCGTCGCAGCCACACGACTGGCCGCCGCCGCGGTATCCGCTGCAGTGTATGTGGTGGACAGCTCGGAACACTTCCTTACACAGTTTAGAAATGTGAGTACAGCTAACGAATACTTATATTATATTATTTTATATTATATTATTAATAACAGAATACGAATACTACCACTTCTCCACGATCCGACGTCGTCAACGTGGACCGGTGCGGTAACGTGGTATGGCACGTTGCCGCGTCGTGCTAGTGCACGGTATGGCAACGCCTCGTATTTTCTAGTGAAATGATTCCCATAATTATTTCCCTTTATTATGAAGCCGGTATCACTGACATATCCCCAGGCAATATCATCTGCAAGTGAAGAACGCACGCTGGTAGTGTTACGCGAGTCCGCAGTGAGCGAGGACGCGCTTGCGTGCGTAGAAGCCGTGCGACGCGCACGTGAGCCGCATGCGTTGCCCGTCGCACTGCGCCCGTCCGCGCACACCAGTAACAGTCGACATGAAATGTTAGGTTAGAACGAGTATACTTTTGTGAATCTACGCTACTTTCCTGAAAAAAAAATGGTTTAGTTTTAGATTAAACCGCAGAATTGTTTCAGAATGCTAAATAACCTTAAAAAGTTTTTCCACTTGGTTTAGATCGCGAAATGCCCTGTAATGTATACTTTATTTCTTAATTTCATACGTCCAATATGATTATTTAATTGTAAACTCGTTAAATTGAAATCTATTCTCAAATTTTATTTTACGTTTCAGACATAAAGAGAAATTTGGGTATAATTATTTGTTTGGATAAAGATCAAGATCATTTAAACGAACTAATGGAAAAGTTTCCACTTCTATACTCCGAGAGCCACCTCGTGTGGCAGGAGGGGTACTCGGAGGCGACTCTGAGACAGTTGCCGACGCTCATTATTCAGAGGTACCCACCGACCATGACCACGCACGACACATGTTTTTGTTTGCACCTGACGCACACGTATTTCTGTACGAAAACTAGCGTAGGTATGTATTCTCACGCTTGAAATAAAGTGGGCTTTGTAATTATTTATTCGTTCTGAAGTGTTTTAAACCAGATATCGCATAAAAAGTTACTCGTTGAAGCGCCTATTCACGTTATTTTTGTTGCAAATTTAATGTTTCACTTTAGGCCTTGAAACTAATTTTCATTATGGAATCTCCGTGTTTTATTGCTGTTAATTCCTAACTATCATTTCCCTGCAAACGGAGAATCTGACGGCCAGCCAGACAACGTGGAAAAGAGTGGAATTAATTTTTTTTTTATCGCCATACAAAATGTTGGTATCTATATTCTAGAGAATACTTAAACTCGTAGGTTGAAGAAGGAGAACATATCGGAGGAGCCGGATGACAAGTGCGATGCCGTCCCGGTGGACGGGTTCGTCACCATACATAACAGTTTGGAGAAGGGCCCGCTGTGCGCACCGTGCCGCTACGTTAGTTTCGTCAAGTCGTACTATCATATCATGACCAGGAAGAAGGAAACGCTGCTTAAGAGACAGACTACGCTCTTGGTGTGTAGTCTATTCTTTTTATTTATCATGTAATTAATACAACAAGATTATCGATATGTGCGCAACAGTGCCAATTCAAATAGTTTTTTTTACAGTTTTTATTGATTACCATTTAAAAAGTCCAATAGCAATCAAGTTAATCTTGATATAGTCATAAGTTTAACCTGAACGTTATTTTTATCAAAACGAACGTCTTTGGCGTCCTATTGAGCAAGACAGAAAATTACGTAATAAAAAAATATATTAAATATATATAGCGTTTGTTTATTTGTATCATAATATTAATTCTTCAGTACGTTACTATATTAAATGTACAGGCGGGCGTTGATGCTCTCCGTCGCGCACGCAGCGAAGTGGCGTCGCTTCAGGAGGAGGCGGGCGCGCAGGAGGCAGAGCTGTCCAAGCGGCGCGCGGCCGCAGCTAGCGCGCTCGACCAGCTCGGCGCCACCGTGCGCGCCACCACCGACCGACAGGACGAGATGCGCGCACTCAGAGACAACATAGAGCAAGAGAACGACAAGCTGCAGCAACGGTAAGCAGTTTATCTAGTGCACACGCTGGATGGAATATTTGTCGGTTTAAGAACGTTTCAGTCACGTGTCTATAATATTGTTTACAGTAAAAAAGAAATTGAGGCAGAGCTGGCCTCCGTGGAGCCTATCATAGCGGCTGCTCGGGCGGCCGTCGGTGACATACGGCCCGAGTCCCTCAGCGAGGTCTGTTCCTTACAAGTTACACAATACACAATAGTTATATAACGAACCCTTGTACGAATCACAACGTTTCAACAGTTTTTTAGTCTTGATTTTATAGACTTAATAATAAAAGTCTTCCGCCACTTTCTAGGCCACCAACGCGTCGGTGATGGTTATTTTAACTTACCACACACAATTTTCACATTATAGGTGCGCTCTTTAAGAGCACCGCCTGATGTAGTTCGTGATATTCTTGAAGGTGTATTGCGTCTCATGGGAATTGCCGATACTTCGTGGCACTCAATGAAGAATTTTTTGTCGAAACGTGGCGTTAAAGAAGATATAAGGTACAGCAATATATCTTTATGAAATTAAACATAAATGTTAGGCAAAAAAAAATCAAATCGTATAGTTACTTCACGCATTTCGTGCTCACCGTTAAAAAGTCATTTTCACGGAAATAGTGATTCAAAACAATATATTATATTATGGCAGTTGATTATACTCGGGACTGTCCCCAGGTGCCTGGACGTGAGTCAGGTGAGCACGGAGGCGGTGGCGGCAGTGGAGCGGCTGGTGGCGCGACGTGCCGCGTCCTTTGAGCCGGCGGCGGCGCGGCGTGCGTCGGCTGCGTGCGCGCCGCTGGCCGCCTGGGTGCGCGCACACCTCGCGCACGCCGCCGCCGAGCGCCGCGTGCGACCGCTCAGGGACCAACAACACCAGTTACAGAGGTACTGGACGCTATCACACACGTAGACCACTGTTAAATGGTACCTAACGCCCTTTAGACATATATAATTCCTTTTAATTCAGCTGCCACTACCCAGAAGGGAAAACATGTTACGTTCCCATACATACTAGCAAATTAGGTACGTAACCAATACTGTCGGTGGGATACCGAAGCTTTAAGAAAATGAGGTCCCTCGATTTTTAATTTTTTAATACTATTAAGCTGTTACTTCACCTCTAAATATAGCAGCTATGACGATATGATCGTTCAAAAATTTAAATCTAATTTAAATTTTAATCGATACCTGCAGGAGTCTAAAGGAGGCAGAGGACGAATTAGCAGCTCTGTCGAGTGGGCTGGTGACGGTGGACGAGCGCGTGGCCGCACTGAAGGAGCAGCTGGGGCAGCACACGCACGAGGCGGCCGCGCTCGAGCTGAAGCTCGCCGCCGCCTCACACACTATAGTGGCGGCGCGCGGGCTGCTCGACCAGCTCGTCAACGAGTACGACGCGTGGGAGCTCGACGTAACTCAACCTCATTTTTATATATACTGTAATGTGATATACGATATTTGATTTATTTAATTTCCTTTTATTGTAATAGAGTAAGTAATGGTTGGCTAATCCTGAGAATGGACTTTTTGACGTCTTTAGGTGGAATTATTATTTTTTAAGTTTTATGCTAATGAAGATAGCTTATTTTCGAAAATCCTCTACTTTGGTTTGTATAATTAATTCTAACCGATTGTATTATTTCAGCTTCAAAACATATCAAAGGAAATATTGGAATTGAATCAAAGATCTTTGCTGGCGGCTGCATACATCGTTTATTTACCGGACTTAACTGAGTCACAAGCTAGGTATATACAATTTCCAAGGAAAAGTATTACACCCTAGAATGCTTAAGTATCATTGCATATTTATCTTACAGGCATTACATAATGAAATGGAGCTCGTTAATAAACTTTGAGGATTCGTCGATTTCCATTATTAACTTCTTGTCATCCACCGAAAAGCAGTTGAAATGGGAAGGAGAGGGGCTCTCGGTGGACGAGTCGGCGGTGAAGAATGCGGTGCTCATTGATCAGGTGATGTCGTTAATAATTGTTATGTAACAGTTATACGTTACTTTGAGCCAAGGAACGCACCAGCAAATCTTTTTTTTCCTTTCTAATTGAGTCTATTTATAATTTTAACTATAGCTCTATGTAAAAATTCGCTTGCAAAAATGTCACGTGTCCTTAATATTATTACACATATACTAGTATGAATTTGGGGCGTAGTTGAGATGAAAAAGCTTGGTGATTTTAAATGGAATTAATAAAAATAAAGTCAAAAAAATACTTTAGGAAATCTATTTAAATGTAAATAAAATTATATTAGTATTTATTTCAGGCACTTCAAATTCCTAAATGCGGTTTAACCCCACTTATCATCGACCCAGACGGCGAGGCCGTCGATTGGCTGAAGAAGTCCTTATCAGATGTACCTTGCGACTTCGTATCTCAGGATAGCGACAAACTTCAGACTTCGTTACAATATGCAACAAGGTTACTATCCACTTCATTTAATTCACAAGCTGTGAGGAAAATTCACTCCACGTAACTGTAGAGGCGGAGGATTTATAGCAAGTATAGATATCATTATAGGAAACGTTCATACAGTTTAGGAAGTGAAGTTGCATGCAAAAAAATCTCAAAACTTTAATTTTAGTAGTTTCATACACACATATTTTATTTTCATAGAGTTCATACACGTCAAGACACCGCTTACCTTTAAGGTTTCTTAACCTAACTATAAATGTATTTGTCAGGTTAAACCGTATAGTGGTGGTGACGGACGTGGAGTGTTTGGGCAGCGCGTGGTGGGGCGCAGCCCGGGCGCTTCTGTGCACGCGGCTGCCCGGGCTGGGGGCGTGCGTGCCGCCGCACCTCGCCGCGCGTCTCGCCGCACTGCACTTTGCCGCCAGGCCGCATACGTTAGCCGGTATACCAAATGCTACCCTAACAGACAATATTACAGCATCCTTGAACTGACAAAAATATTACTTGCTTCAGTACTACAACACACTTAGATTGTTAAATATACAATCAGTTTGAACACTCACTGTTTTACCATAAAGTTAAAACGACGATTAACTCCAGAGATTATTTGCCGCTACGACATTTCAGATCAACTGGTTAACTATGCGATACAAAAGCGTAATCCTGAGGTGAACGAGAAATCTAAAGAAATCAAGCAAACTAGAGCTACGTTACAAAGACGACGTTTGGAGTTACAGGTTTTTAATTAAATATGTAATATTGCACATTTTAATCGTTCGAACCTTAAATTTCGTAAATTTATAGTCTTGTACTTCTCTGAGAGACAAATTATAAACATCTTTGCAGGAAAATCTTCTTAGCGACCTGTCGAAGAACGGAGATATACTGCATGATACAAACTTACTAGCGTCCCTGAACAAGACCCGAGAGACTAGTAAAACGATAGGCGAGGCGCTGGCGGCGGCACGCGCCGTGGAGAGCGACACGCGAAGCGCGCGCGACGCGTACGCAGCGAGCGGCGCCCGCGCGGCCGCGCTCGCACTCGGGTTGCGGCGCCTGGCCGCGCACCGCCCGCTGCTCGTGTTGCCCATCGATACTGTACTCGATGTATTCGTTGACGCTTTATCCACGTCGCAGGCAAGTTTAGAGGATAATAACACTCCTAACCTTCCCTAATAACACGTAAGTCTTCGAATATACAGGCGTACAGAAGGGTAAAAAAATCTGAAATATAGTTTGAAATAATGTTTATGAAACAAGTACGACGATTTAATAGACGTCTCTAGATAATTATTAAGTATTTATTATTTTTAAATCCACGAAATCATATTCATTTGTTTTTATTTTGTCTACTTTTAATTCGTTCTCTATATCAAACGAAATAGCCCGGCAATGGTCGTGACATTGTTTGAATTGTTTTAATTGTTTACACAATACACTTTTAGGACCAAAAGAATATTGATAGCGATCGAGTCACCAAATACTTTACAAAGAGGATAATAGAACGAGTTTTATTAAGTTTACACAAGAAGGACAAGTACATTGTAGTATTGTATCTGCTGAAATATACGTACGGTGAAATAATGACTGAGGAGGTAAGTTACGTGTTATTGTACTTAACATGTACATCATCAAATGTGTGAGATTAATTCCATAGTCTATCACCCTAACCAAGTGGCTTGTCAATTGTCAGACTTCACAAACCTTGTATAATATTATGGAGAACTCTCATCTATGCAGGTTTATGCTCAGTATTATCCTTGTTTGAAGCCAGTTATTATGAATTTTCAATAGCAGGCAAATTAGTAGACGAGCCGCCTGACGGGAAGCGGGCACCGTCGTCCACGGAAAAGAATTCATATAATTTTGAAAAAAAAGTTCGAAAGTACTAAGAAAAACTTTGAACTTCGGTTGCATGCAATGTGGGAGTGTCAAAACCAGTGTAGGAAACTTACATTGAAATTGGTTTTCTATCACTGTTATTGAAACAAGTAGCAAACTACATATGTTATCCCCACTGCAGGTTAAAATATGAACTATAAGTTATATTACGTTTTATTGTTCCATTACAATTACAGCTTTGGCAGATATTCATGGGAACATTTAATATTGTCGAGGATCAGGATGTAATCAACAGAATCAAGGCAACGTATCAGTGGATTGAGGATGAATCTATTAAGAAAGTAGCTCAACTTAAGGTAATGTGTTCAATAACTTTAGTGGCCAATAATACAATAAATATTTATTAAAATGTACATGGACCGGTAGATGAAACTAAATACAATATGCATTTGTGTCTTGATTACAGTGACACCTCGTATTACTATGAATAATGTTAAAACACTCAGAACAATATGATTATTCAAGGCGAATTTTAACTAGTCAATAATTGTAAACAATAATATGTATGATCAAATTTTCTAAAAATTTGGGTAGATTATGATAAAAATAATGAACATTCGTTGGGAATTATGGCTGTTGATTTTTAAAAGTACCCCTATTTCCTCGTTAAGTATCGTACAGTTTGACGAATTAACCTGTGTAGACAGAATTATAATGTACGCAAAACTAATGTTTATTTCAGTTATTCCATTTTACTGTGAAAGTAATTTTGTTATAGGTAAAACATGAAGGTCTATTTGAAAGATTGTGTCTGGACAAAGGAGAGATGTGGAAGGAGTTCATGCGGTCAGGAGATTTGCGCGCTATAAGCAACTTGAACGTAAACGCGTTTGAAACGGTTGCGGCTGTGGCGGTGCTAAGGCCCAATAGCTTGTACCGCGCCGTCGTTGCCTTTGTTGATCAAATGTTAGGTAGGCTAACTAATTAAAAAAAAATCTTATAAATTCCATATGATTTCATATCATATAATATAACTTCTCGGTGTTGGGAGCAGATCTGTCGTGGTTCAAAGTATTTTACTGTTTGTTTGTTTGTTTCTGATGGACATTCTGCTGTTGGCCATAGCGGCCTTTACAGCTTCACGCAGACAGAAAGGCGAGCTTGAAATGCTTAGCCAGCGAAAAACTAAACTAGCGAAAAGGAGGTGAAACCTTTTCGAAGGATAGGGGCTGCGAGCGTCTTGCGTATTTCGTGAAAAATCGCTTTCACGAAAAAAAACTCAAAAAAATTATTTGTCTATACCCTCGGTTTTAGCAAATATTGTAACAAACGTGGGCAATATACTAGGGCGATTAAGTGTAACCTTACAAATATTACAACATACCTTTACTGTCATTAGTTGAAAATACATATTTTGATCGGTATTTTGTTGGGTACGTCAGGTAGCGGGCTGGTGTCGGGAGGGGCGGAGATAGAGTGCGCGGTGCGGTGGACGCGCGCGGCCCGCCCCGCACTACTGCTGGCCTCGCACGCTACTGACGAGCTCGCGGCGTACGCACGCGCCCGCTCACTCACACTTACACAGGTTTTAATATTTCTTAATCAATGTTTGCTTATATTACAATGAATTGTGTAAAAGATGTCTAAGAAGGGGTAAGTCTTGATTTGAAGAAGAATAGGTTTCAAACAAAATAAGACTAGTTGCGGTGATCAAAAAATATGAAATAATAGCAATGTAATTATGATGGAGGTGATAAACAGGTGAAGAATTTATGTATTTGTTTATATTTGTGCTCCGTTTAACCTCTGTGTTTCAGGTGGGAATAGAGGAGGGACGAAAGGCTTGGGAAGCCAGCTTAGATCGGATTCGTGGGGGTGGCTGGCTCGTTCTCACCGTTGGCGCTTCGCCCTTTCCGAAGGAGCTGCGAGACTTCCTTGCCGACATTGCTTTACGACCGGTAAGGACGGATCTTTTCGCGTTATGATACATAATATGAGTGCCATCATTTTAACGTTTGACTTTAGATTTGTGCTACCTTTGTTGACAATGTTCTACAGAACGTAATATAGTTCCGCCCGAATTTTAAGGAAATATGTATGTATTGATTTGTCTACATTACATCAGAACACAACAATATTGCAGGATCTCATCAGTTATGTATTATCCTTGAAATTGTAGGCTCAAGATTTCAATGAAGAAATCCGCCTATGGATCGTTTGTGAAGATCGTGAAATCCCGCCAATGATTTCAAATCTCTGCGTCAACATTGTTTTGGAAGTAAGTTTATCTGAATTGATGTGTAACCAGTACGTGCGTATCTATATGATGTTCCGCTAATAATGTAAATTCATTCGATTAATCAATATCAACATGCTAGTTTCTATATGTTTTTATGTTGACTGAAAGGATTGTGCGTTTTGCATTTGGAGTATTATATTAAATGATGTCTAATCAGTTCGAGCAGCGACAGTACATCCAATGCAAGGCCACGAATAATATATAACAATTTGATTGGTTTGGTTCGTTTCGTCCCGTGCAGTCCCCGGCGGGTGTGAAACACAACGCAGCGGGCACGTTGGGGGCGTGGCGCGATGCGTGCGGGGACGCGCGACTGGCGCGACACCTCGCCTGTCTCGCGCTGTTCCACGCGCTCGCGCAGGAGCGCCGCGCTTACATCCCGCTCGGTGTGTAAACTTGATTATTAAAACTATTGTAAACGGTTGTAAAATGTTGTCTTTCAGATTTTTCAGACAAATAAAAGTTAAATAAAGAGTACTACCATGGCAACGATTACAAAGATCATTATGTGATACTGAAAAAACGTAAATATTATTTCAGTATTGTAGCGGTTATAAGGGTAATTTATAGCTTCAATTTTAACAAGAGCAATCGGCGGTCGGTACAGGCTGGAGCGCGTACCACGCTTGGGGTTGGGGCGAGGTCGCGGCGAGCGCGGCGGCGGCGCGCGCGGCTGGGCCGGGCCGGGCGGCGCGCGCGCTTTGTGGCGCACTGTACGCGGCGCGGGTGCCGGGCGCGGCGGACCGCGACGTGCTGGCGGCGCTGCTCCGCGCGTGCCTGTCGGACGCAACCCTCGCCCACGCGTGGCGACCGCCGGGATTCACACATCCGCTACCGTATACCACTGACTTGCAGGTGAAGTTGTTGATATTAGACGGCTTTGTAGCACTGTTGATGACCCCGTCCACTAAGCGAGGGACCTCAAACGTTTCTGGCTAGTAGGTACATCAATCTGCATACCACTAACTCATATGGAAAAGACGAGCTATTATTGTTAACAATCTTGTTAATTGCTTGTTCTACAGGGTTATGCGAGCGCATTCGATTCGTTGCCTGAGATGGACTCCCCTCAGCTGTTGTGTTTGCCTGCTAACTGTCGCGTCGCGTGGGAAGCGAACGCTGCCAATGACATTGTGTCTGGATTACAAGGTACTTAATATGTTTGATATGTTGGATAATATTTTGGCAGTTGTGTTCGTAATTCTTTCACCTACAAGTACTAAAGTAGCTCTAAGCCTATACCATAGTGTAGACTATAGAAGGACGTGCGGACTGTAGAGTCCTATGCCTTGCTGTCGGCCGCTAATAGTTTGAAGTCAACAGTGAGTGAAAAAATGTATAACTTACAGAACTGAATACTGCAGCGGGTTGGAAGAAGAGCGATGACGTTGCCCCATTAAAAACACTTCTAGGACAATGGAAGAAGCTAATGTCGGGCAGTCCGCTAATAAAACCTGATTATCAAGTTGATAATGTAAGCGAAAACAGTTTTTTTTTAAATACTAAGGGCTAACGTAGTCTAAACAGAAAGATCTCATCTCCATGGTTGTCTATTAACTTAATGATTTCATTATATGTTAAATATGAAAAAATATTTTTAGATTAGTGGATGAAACTTAAAGCTTCTGTGTAACTTGTAATTATAAATCTTTTATAGTTTTCGGAAATAATGTACATGTTTTTTTAATAACTGATGTATATTACAGTATTGAAGGAATCAATGAAACAATGATTTTTAATTCAAATTTAAAATATAGTTAATTTTTTTTTTTTGACAATGCCATTTTTGTTGCACAAAATTTGTGACTATTTTAAATAGTTACGAAGTGCGTTGAAGTTACTATAGTACTGTGAAAGTTTGTTGTTAATGATTGTTAGCAGTGTGTGGGGTGGTGGGGCGCGGCGTGCAGCGCGGACGCGCTCGACGCGGCGCGCACGGCACGCGCGCTTCACGGGGCGCTGTGCGCGCTGGCTGCGCGGGCACGCCGCGCTGACGTCACTCCCGCTCTCAATAACGTTCGTATCACACTAGACGGTATTATTACATATTATATTGCAACAAGCTTATCTTTCCTCGTCGTCATGCCTAATATCTTTCTTTAGCTTCACAAAATTATTCAACGGTCGACACCAATATATGTTTGTAACAGAAATGTGTCTCGGCTGGGACTTTATGAAGTACATTGCACAGTCAAGAATACTCACTCTTGATGACTTCTGTATTTGTCTTCAAATAAACTACATTGCTTAGACAATTTTGATAGCTCCTTGGAAGTTCAGGTTGACCTTACTTGTACTATTTGGACCTTTAAATATAAGTTAATTTAAATAAATTAACTTGTATTTAAAATCCGTGCACTCCTAAAAAGTATAGTTGGAAAATGATTGGTCGGTATATAGGTCCCGGACGAGTGGCAGAGACTGTGGGCGGGCCCCGCGGCGCCCCTCGCCTACGTACGGGAGTTCTGTCACAGAGCGCGCGCCGCTGCTAAGCGGGTTGCCAATAACCACGTCACTGACGCTGACTACATGCCCGCTGGTAAATTAACGACCTTTTTTTTAAAAATACTTAAGATTTAGTGCGGACGGTCAATTTTAAAAATTACAGGTAACATGGCACAACAATATCTTGCCTTGCTTCATCGCTGTTGAGCTCGAATTACCAACGTTGGACCGCAACACATCGATAGATGAATGTGACATGTCACCATTAAGTAGCTTAAATCAGGTTTGTTCCATTAACTAATATAGAAGTAAACATAAATACGTGGTTATGTTACAGAGGTGGATTTACGCGAATGGCTGTCTCCAGGGCGCTTTTTGTGCGCGGTGCGTGCGCTGAGCGCCACGCGGTTAGGGCGAGCTCCGCACGCGTTGAGACTGGTTATGGACTGGGACACGTCGACGGGTATTTCTTACGTTTTACTACTATTATTTTATAACTTAAGCTCCTTAACAAGTTTAGGTTCGGATTTCGCGATTTAAGTGTTTTGTTACTGTTATAGGTGCTATTGTACCAGTTGGGGTTTAGTGGGCTTCAACTATTATCAAGCCGCACTACTCCGTGAGTCAATGTGACTGATGTACGCGAAACGTGACGTAATCGACTTGCGTACAAACATTTTTGTCTCGCTTGCACTATCATTACAGTGATGTTTAAAGAAACAGAACGGTCAGGTGGCGGGGGGGACCCAGGCGTGTCCCTGGGAGGGCTGCGGCTGAGCGGCTGCGAGTGGCGCGAGGGAGCGCTGCGGGCCGCGGGGCCGCTGGCGCCGCCGCACGCGCCCGCTCCGCCACTGCGGCTGCGATACGTACCCGCTAACACGGTAACAATTACATATATAAAAGTACCAACCTATTTAATTATTGTCTTTAAAGTGGCCCGCTGGATGCAGTTCTGCCAACTTATTGAGTATGGATTATAAACACGAAAATATGGCAGCGTATAGGTATTTTGACATGGAAATTGCTTATTATTAATTTGAGTAACACTACCTGTTAGATTCTAGTATATGCGTATTCTTATTTTCGACTATGGAGCTCCACGTTTGATTTAACACCCACGTGTGTGAAAAGTTTTCCAACCTTGTCAACAAAACGTTTAGAGGTAGTAATTCCCAACTTTGTCTTAACTGGAGTCATCTTTTTTTTTAAGTCTGCCATCACAGCTACTATGTGTCATAATATCGCGTGCGTTACCCCAGCAAGAAAGTAGCAT
>DWPQ01000937.1:0-13852 GCA_018251795.1 Perichares adela | reverse complement strand
TGCTGTTGGTCCTAGCGGCCTTTACAGCTTCAGGCAGACAGGTGAGTGAGCTTGGAATGCTTAGCAAGAAAAAAACTTAAACTAACGAACTAGCTGTCAGTATCTTAAAGTCTAACTAATGCATTCTCGACCAATAAGGTTTCGGGAAATTCGGTTGCTCAAATGTTAATTTGTCAATTACTCATATGGAATCTTGCTATGAAATTAATTATCAATAATATGTGTCTATTTTCACTCTGGCAATCTATCACATGATGGACTTCGTGATGGCTTTTAGCCGTTTTAATGTGAGTTGAGACAGCATGTTACAGTTATGGGTTTTCATGAATGAGGAAATATTTTCGTCCGCTATCTTGTTTTTCCAGAACTGAATAAAACAGGATAGATTTCGATCTATATTCGTCCGGGATCAATGCAATGGGTCTATTAAATCCTTTCCCGAGAGCGAACCTCCATTTGCTAAGAAATTTCCATAGATATGGTTTTATTTCGCGGGGTTATGGGCAAACCTTTACAAGTATCCCTTTATTGCACAGGAATAAGCGGCTGTTAATATACTTTATTGAATTGCTGTTTTTGTTTTAGGACTTTTGAGATTATGAAAATGTACAATACAATACAATACAATACAATACAATAATACAAAGTTTAGTTATGTGTATAATCAATGATGCCTTAATGGAATAAACACAGGCTTCGGACTGACGCAAATGAAACATATTTAAGCATTTCACGAATGATTCTAGGAGGGTGGTATGCCAAGTAAGGAGACCATGCAGGTGAACAATCCTATTTCAATGAAATGGAAGCAGGATTTTCCCCTACCTGTCAGCGTTGGTACTTTAAGACCTGTGTGATACTGAGCCTAGCGAACTGTATTCATGTATTGTTTCAATTTGATTAGAATATAACTTTATGTTCTAATCAAATTGAAACACCTACATACCTCAACTTCTCTCCATCTCCAAGAGATGACTGGTAGAGAATGCCATTAGGCATTAAGTCCACCTATTGTAATTCCTAGTTATAGGTATTTCAATAAAGTGAAAAAAAAAACTAAGATAGGTCTAACTTGGTTCGTTTTTCAGGGTGCAAGTGCAGATGAGGTTGGCTTATCTCAAGCCCTGAACATTTAAACTTCTCATCTACTTCCTTACGTGCAATTTATAACAATTGAAAGTAGAACAAGTCGTATACAATGCACAAGCATTTCGCAAAAAACAATTTCCTCTGGCAGAAACCAAACTCGAAACTTCCGATCACCACAGTGTCAATGTCATGAATAACGTGCCAAGTGATAGGATTTCAAACTTTTTTCTTGGCAAAGAGAATGCGATTGTTAGATAAACTAGATTTTTCAATAGACTTGTGGGTAAATCGATTAAGCTATAACTTAGTGGAATACAAATACATACATAACAATCCATAATTGTTCCACTGCTGGGCTCGGGTCTGTTCTCACAATGAGAAGGTTGTGGAATATGCATTTTGGTAAATATACTAAAATGACCTCTAACCCTAAGTACCAGGCGCCATAACTTTATTCCTTAATCAGCAGGATGCACAAGCAAGGAAAGTTGCATTGCACTTTTTCTAGCGGGATATCTTCCATCAGGGCAGTGTTGTTGATTGGGTAACTGTCAAGCTCCGACCTATGTCCTGAACTTGTATAAATGCAATGTAGAAAACCTCAACACCGTGATTCTGGATGCGTTACCGCCATCTCTTAACGTAAAACACAATGTCGCCACAAACTCAAAGATGTATGGCATCCCTAACACCCCAAAATGACACGATTAATAATTCTGCAATACACGCTAACCGTGAGAAAATAGCGGTCAGTACGTGTGTAAGCGTTTATTTTAATATTTTATAAGCCTGAAAGCGTCCCTCAATCCCAAACGACCTACAAGGCGCCATCCATTCTATTTTGTTAAGAATTATTGCTCGGCTACCTGCTACGTATACTTGGCTCAGTTAAAATTTAAGAGGTTCGTGTTAAAATGATCTATGTCTCCATATTTCATATTTATAAGAGGCTGGGCGGTTGGGTGAACATAGACCAACTGTAAAGTAGACAACAAAGAATGCCAAAAACAAGTATGTAATACTTTTAGCTGGTACTCCAAGGAAATAAATGCTCATCTAACTTAAGGACTACAATTTTTATTTTGTCAATAATGATACAAGTCACCTGATGGACAAATGACATGATAAGTTGCCGGCATCGGTATTCCCGTTCGATTATAACGCGAATGTGTTCAAGGCGAAAGTGAATTGGTTTACACCAAGTTAGTGCGTTTCACCATCTATGGCTACATCACCACTAACCATCAGGTGGGATCGTAATCAAGCACGTACTTGTCTTTTAATATAAAAAATATACCTAGCCCACTAGGCAAGGCAACGCTCTTGATACCAAAATTATTGCGGTACCGGTCACGAGGAAAACGAAAGATTATTACAGCTATTCGACATACTGAAACATTTAACACTCAATTCTAGAAGGAATGATAAGCTACTTAAGAAACCCAAGCAGATAAAACCGCTACCACTAGTATAGTATAGCTATAATGAGTATCTTTGGGATTCAACTTGATGGTTCAGAGCCTAGCGATATCCAGTAGGACCTAGCGCCATGACATAGTCCAGTGGTAAACTTATTGGCCAAAGAACCAAATATGAATATTACAACAATAAAAAAAATATGGGAGCCAAATCAGCTTGTTTAATCAACTATGATTACATTAAATAAGTTGTACACGCCGTCCGTGGATATTTGTGGGAGAGCCTTACTCAAGAAGCCAAAGAGCCACATACGGCTCTGGAGCCGCACATTACAGACTACTGAATTTATCCATTGCTTAGCAGGGTTCAAGTGAGGTTGACTTGGGCTCAAGAATAGACGAGCCCCTTACGTCCTTACAAAGAACTGTGAAAAGTATATACTTTCACAGTTTCCGTTACAGTCGGTAGAATTTCTCAGCATTCTGCTCGGCCTCCTGCTCAACTCAAACAATTTACTTACTCAAAGCGAGTTGAAGCACGCTACAAACTATGCCAATTACTTGTAGAAATTATCAACAACTCCCGTCTTCGAGTAAGTTCTGAAAACTTTTAATGTACCTATACGTTAATAACAACTTAAAACACACTTCTAATTATATGGTAACTCAAACAGGAATATCTTACTAAGATTTCCAGAGTATAGCGGTGGTGGTATAGAGAGCTCAATCTAGTCTAAATTCAGGCCAACCTCCATAGTAGTGGAGTCTGCTAAATACCGGTCGAAAAAATCGTGGCAGGTCCCATGGGCTATTCCTGAGCTTTGTACTCAGTTTAATACAGACACTTAGTCCAAGATTTAGATAACAAGTAAATTCCCCGGTATCTTACGTGTCAGTGAAAACTTCGGTTTTGTGAAAACTATGGTTGATTGATTAAGTAATTCGTGAGCTCTTGTATTAGATATAAACATACATATTATATAGGAGTAGTAATGCTTTCAAAATGACTTTGAAATAGTATTAAAATCCCTTTTGAAGTCGGTTGGATCAGTCCACCTTTAGAAGCCAAAACATCTCACTATGTGGTACAATCACGGGTTCCATGCTTAATATTTGTGTTGAGAGCCTGCACTGTTCAGCTGGTGGACAACCATTTAATGCTACTTGTATAATTCCCGCGGAACAAGCTCACAATGGCGTACGGGAGTCACAAATGCATTTATATGATATCCAGAAACCAGGAGTAAATCAGTCAGTAGATATTCCATGTACCCATAAAAATAATGTGTAAAAACTTGCGAGAAACTCATGTATTTATTATATATGTCATTCAAAATATATACATATTCCCAAAGGGAACAAAATAATAATGTAATTAAATGTCGTACACTTCATGTATGCAGATTGAAAATAAAAAACTAAAATTGGTGGTTATTTTTAAAGTGCATATTTCTTTATTAAAATATATTATTAATACAACAAAAACACAGGAATAACATTAGCTTATTTAATTAGCAAATTAATTAAAAAATAAGAAATCACAGGTAACAAAAAAAGCGGGAAACCAATTTATAAAAGCGTAGCATAAAATATTAAAATACTATTTATTAAACCCAAAAGTCACTACTTACTACACTCTGCTTGAAGAAACGTACGCGTATATTTTTTCTAAAATAACCAAAGATCATTTAATATTAATAACTTTTCAAAAATAGAACAATGAATACGTCACAGCACACACTAACATGTCACAAATTTCAATTTCATTTTAATTACGGAGCCAAACGTTTTATGATTCTATCCTTTTTGCACCCGTCTCCCTCTTAAAAGATCCTTGTACGATATAGTCCGGGCTCCTGAACGAGTGTTCACCACTATTGATGGCATTTATATTGTTATAAGGTTACAATGTTGCATTTTTTATTCATGGCGCCGAAAGCGGAGACAGGGTTTGGATTTTCTCGTGTTTTTTATTGCGTTCTCGAGGTATAACGACAGTAAATCGATACGGTATCCCTCGTATGTCCGATCCGGCCCGGGCACGGGCGGTAACTGTCCTGTCCTAAACTGACAGTCAAGATAGTGACTAGTGCTGCCATCTTTGCGCTAATATTATATCGATATTCGACTGACAGTTGAATCATATTTTGTTTTTCTATGTCAATGTGATTTATTTATTCCATTCATAGACAATTGGCGTTACGTAGAAAATAAACAAGCAACAAGCTTTTGGTAATAAATCGTTATTGATGTTGCGTTTTAGTAGCTTTTAATGTTTCCAGGCTGGGATTTTCAACAATACTGCAATAAATTTTAAACACACAGCTAACTTATACAAGCATTCTTCCCGCGAGACTAATTTATAGCAATATTGGACTTTACATCGGTACTACCGATATTATGTTTAAATGAAGTTTCAGCTAATATGTCATTGAAGATAAAGTTGGTTTTGGTAATGTTTTTCACATGTTTTTAAATATATTTTGATTTGTTTCGTCTCCTTAATAAACCCCCATTTAGAAAAAGTTGTAAAAGTAAAAATATTAAAGTTATAATATGGTTACATGATTTTGAATGTAAGTGAAAATATAATAAATTGTGAAGATTAAGCGATTTTTTTTGTTTGGTATCTGGTAAATTCTTACTTTACGATTGCTCTCTGAGGTGTTTTGGAGCGTTAATGTTAAAGTAAACAGGTTTAATTGACGGTTTGCCTAATCCAGAACATTGTTTAAATTTTTCTCATAATGTTGAGTCAGCGTACGAATACAGTAGCCTATTGTCATAGCAAGACCTTCAAGTATGTTATGAAATTCCATCTCAAACAGTTCAGTCGTTTGGTCATGTTCATGTCACAGACACAGACTTACTTTCGCATTTATAATATGAATATGGATAAAACATTAATTATCACTTTGTTTCTAATAGACATTTTGCTGATGGTCCTAGCGGCCTTTACAGCTTCACGGAGACAAAGATTATCACTTACTTCGGTAAAATATTAACAATGGACCGTTGTGGTGGATACCCCAAACCCTCTGTCTGACAGGAGCTCTCAGCCCAGTAGTGACCATTACGAATTGTGATGAGGTTTAAACTTAGAACGTATTATCATTATAAATATTTCTCGTATTCTGACAAGGCTGACGAGTGTTCAAAATCTCCAGCAACAGACTTTGATATTGTTTATCACTTTGACATGTAACTGAGAAACATATCAAAGTAATCTCGCGGGAACGATCCACATGCCTTAACTTTTCCGTGTTATTCCTACCTCGATTGAAAACGAAAGTGACTCAATTTAAAAAAATATAATATTTAAAATGATTGATAACAGTTGTAGATAGCGTTAAAACCATTTATAAATGCAAATTTGTAAGTAGATCTTTATTTCGGAATGTCATTATTTTACATTTAGTGATTTTCGATCTCAGAATGCGATATGTATGCGATGTCTGCAATGTATTATATTATCTTATTTTATTTTATCCCTTATTTAATTTTTATTGTTGTAGTTTTTTCTATTCTTTTCTTTTTAAAATTTTTACGTGTATTGTTGCAGTGTTGTGATTAATGGCAAATAAAATTTTCTTTGTTTCTTTCTTATCCTTTTGTGATATGCATATCGTGTATGATAACTATGATTAGTGTGTTCACCACATGTTTCACCACACTTGATTTAGAAATTATAATCGAACGGGAAAACAGATGTGGAAAAGATTTTTTTTTGTAATATATTTCCGTGCTTTATATTTTTTTTATTATCATCTATACGTTGATAGACACATGTACACACATAGAATTTTATATAGTTGGTACATAATTACGTACCGTTAAAATAAAAAACAAAATCAGATAAATATATTTTATTAACCATAATACGTAATAATAAAAAAATAAAGTAAACTCTTTCTAAAACAAAAATAACATTCTTAAGAGGAAACCATAATTTACTCTTGAGTTTATACATAGTTTATTTTCTACCATCGACAAAATTATAATTTCAATATTTCAATAAAATGCAGATGACACATAGATAATTCTTTATACATTTCAAAAAAGAAAAAAACATTGTAATATACTTAAAAAAATAATAGAAACCGCAAGACAATTTGGAAAAAAATACCTCTATTTTAAACTTAATTAATTACTTAATATTGTAATATACCTACGTCTTTATGTATTTTACTTTATTGACCCTACCTGTTAGTTTCGAATGTTCTCGAAGATGTATGAAGTCTACCAATCCTTGCATGATAGTGAGACATCTATGATTTGTCATGATGAAACTTTAAATGCTTTCGGTTGAAGTTGCACTGAACATGAGGAGAACATTTTTAAATACTAAAGTAAAAAAGGAAACATAGTGAAGTTAGGCGGGCCATCCTTAAGTCTGAGGCAACCTATACAAGGACTCCTTGTTAAAATTGTATATCAAAATATGTAATACTACTAACGCCATCTGTTGTCAATTATTTGTATGACACATATAGACCTGCATTTATTATGAAATTAGTTGCGCCCGCGACTTCGCCCGCGTGAAAATGAGTGTGTTACAATAAGGAAAACATTTTCGTCATACATGATTTCTGTGTAGCTTTAACCATTAAGATTGCACACGCGACGAAAGCATAAAAAATGGAGTAAAGTCTCCCGTTTTCCCATTCCCATTCCCGTTTTTTCGCTCTGCTCCTATTGATTGTAGCGTGATGTAAAGTATACTATAACCAGCTCAGGAGTATGAAACGTAATTGTACCAAGTTTCGTTAAAATCCGTCAGAGTAGTTTTTGTTTCTATAACGGTTATACAGACAGACAAAAATTTTACTGATTGCATTTTTGGCATCAGTATCAATCCCTAATCACCCTCTGATAGTTATTTTGTAAATATATTTCATGTACAGAATTGACCTCTCTACAGATTTATTATAAGTATAGATAGATAAATACTAAACTATATCCTGAAACTTTAAGTGAGAAATTAGGTAAATGACGCTTTATAAGATCTCAGCAAAGGTAAAGCCGGACCCCATTACTCCGTATACCTTCATATAACCTGTAATTACCCCAAGGTAGGATTAAGTTACCCACGAATACAAATTAAACCCCATTGCTGTTAATTGCGTACATCTTGTCCGGTGTCATTTTATTTTACTGCCTGACCCTTTCTACCTGAATGAAGTGTAGGGTATAGGGTTAGAATTCTAGGGGTTATTCGTCATCTCGCACGAAAAAAACTCGGCCGATCGTGCGACTTGGCACCTTTCGAATTTACCTAATATTTCTGTCAACTCGCCGAGCATAAAAAATAGTTTAGTCATCTACAAAAATCCTTTTTAAAAATGTATTTTTTTTATGGTTGAATTTTAAAATAAAACAAAATGATATTAAATAATAATTTTAGATATATTTCACAAATCATTAATAAAACTTTCGATACAAAACTCAATACTTAATTCAAAATATCGTTTTATTTGAAGTAGTTTTTAACATTTAGTTTTTTTACTTGCCTGTACTTTGTACGAGTGTGCGAGTTGACGACAGAAATATTAGGTTTTGATAGGCGCCAAGTCGCACGATCTGCCGAGTTTTTTTCGTGCGAGATGACGAATACCCCAATTCTAGAAGGGTGATAAACTATGATACAGACCAGGCAGGCATACCTAAATCATTACCTAATCCGGCACGCACCACTAATTTTCAAACAGTTATGTGCGTATTAGAAATTAATTATCACTTGCTTCGGTGAAGGAAAACGTGACGAAACCTCCACACCTGAGAGTTCAAAATGTTCTCGAAGGTGTGTGAAGTCTGCCAACCCGCACTTGGCCAGCGTGGTAGACTATGGCCTTAATCACTCTCAGTGTGAGAGGAGACCCGAGCCCAGCAGTGGGATAATTATGGGTTGTGATGATGAGGCATACCTAAATCTTACCACTGTGAATGAATACTATTGAAAATATGAGTGTACAATACATTAATTAAACATAACTAAACAATACATTAATTAAACATAACTAAGTTAATTAGTGTAAGTGATTTAATGTCGTTCTAATTAACAATAAATAAATAAATAAATAAAAAATAACAATTTAAGATGTTGTCATATAGAATAATTATTATAATGCTGGCAACATAGTCTATGCTTTTTCATCTTTCTCTTGGTTTCGTGGCTGAAGATATTATTTTGTCGCATTTTTAGATTTACGCTATTCTATGCATGAATGATGGTGTTATGTACAAACAATTTTAAACGATAAGTTAAATTAATTTATTGAAGTAAATTAATTAACAAGTTCAATTTTAAAACACTTAAGGTTTGAAATATCCTATGTTTATGTGTTTTGAACTCGATTTTCTCGAAATTAAATTTTGAGACATCAACGTCATCCAGTCATGTGTTCGATTGGATTCTGTTAAGCCTGTTTAAAGATGGGAACATGTCGCATTAGAACTGTCACATTATAAATTAGTCACAATTTAAGTTGTTCCGTATGTTATTTTATGTGTATGTTATGTTATTTTATAGACTAGTTTAAGTTAAGTGGTGTGATGTTTATTATTTAAAAACGAGAAGAAAGCCCGGCTTCGCTCGGGTGAAATGTAACATTTTCGGTATCTAGTGTGAGATATCAATTCGTTCAATGTTTACGGCAAGACGTTTCGTTTTACACAGTCACATGAGTTACCGTGTCTTAAGGATACTTTATTTTTAAAATTAATGGCCAGGCTTATTTTAAGATGTCATCCAGTTTCAGTGACGTTTCGCTATATTGGTAAATATGGCGACTGTGATTTTTCTGTCAGCACCATTAGAATTTAACAAATTAATCGATTTAAACGAATTATGCGGATATATGTTGTCAACTCGAAAATTTTATTTTTTTATGTTTTGTCATTTAGATAAGGTTGCGATCGAGTCTACCGTACCCCGGCAAGAAATTATTAATATAGATATGAATAAAAATAACCATTCCATGCAGTAGTAATAATATAAAAACAAGTATAATTATGTGTATTAAAATTGTAACACAACGCATTCTGTGATTGTCTATAATTGTAAGAGCAGTTATGTAATATATCTTTAATGTGCGTACATTTCTATACTTGTGGAGCTGTAATTTGCGTTGGCAATCCGTATAAATAAATAAAATAAAAAAATAAATTGAATTTTAAGTCTATTGCATTAAAAAAGTAGATGTCTTACAAAATGTTAGTTAGGAGGAATATCACTTCAAAGACGACAAAATTCTTACACGGTTAATGAATGAAATGACTCCACAGACTACGAAACACTCGAGTTATTTAAAAAAAAAGCAGTACATCGAAAGCCAATGCCAGCCATCTTGGCAAGTCTAGACTAAGGCATTATAATAATTTAAAACTTATACGATAGGCGTGGCGTCGGCACTCCCTTTGACACGCCTTAAACTCCTCCCTCGCTATCTCAGTCTTGCAAGACCTCTCGTGCAGTACGGACGTGTGTATTAAATAAAACACAAAAAAATAATTAAAAATAGATTAAAAAAAACATTGAAAACGTTCTAAATATAAAACGCAGTGTTCTACTTTTGTTTGACGTGACTGTCAGTGTGAGGTGTTTGTTTACAAACAATGTCACGTGGTACGACCAAGGTCACGGGACGTAAACATTGTAGTAAACACGTCACGTGAACGTGGATTTGTTTGTTATTGTTATTGTTGTTTTATGTTAACGTTGTGATTGTGTTGATGTGGGATGTTAGAACGGTTCTTCGTGTGTTAAATGTGAATTAAGTTAATATTAATTACAAAAATGAATATAGGATAAATTGTTTTAAAATAAAATAAATAAATAAAATTAATATTTGTCGAGAATCAAATATTCGTGATAAAGTGAATAAATACAGATGAAACATTACTAATATAAAATTAAATTTACTTGTTCTGATAAACTTATTAAATATTATTAATTTTAATAATATACTTACGACAAATTATTTTAAAATAAAATAAATTAAGTTAACGTTTCTTGAGAATAACGAATTCGTGATAAAATGATAAATCACATGATATGACATATCACCATGATAAAGTACTTTTCCGAAACGGTGGAAGAAGCAAAACATTGACGTGCATAAGTGTATCGGTGATACCTACATGAATAAATGATTTTGAATTTGAATTGAATTTGAATTCGAATAAATTTAAACAGTAAACCGATTAACTTAATAAATTAATGATTTGATAAATACAATTATTATTATGAATTATAATTATAATTAATAATAAATTCGGGTAATAGTCTTATAACAACAAACAACAAATATTACTGTAACATTTGTATTGATTAAAAGATGTGCTGATGGGTTTCTTTCACCGTTTCTTCTCATCCATGATAAAGCACCTTTCCGAAACGGTGGTAGAAGCAAAAAATTGACGTGCATAAGTTTATTAGTTTTTGAATTTGACGATAGGACAAAATTAATAGTAATAGTAAATACATATACACATATATAAATAAATTCATTAATTAATTAAAAATATATATGTCTTCTTCTCTACTGAACCTCTATACCGAGTGCGAGTGCATAGTTTTTCATACAAGTACATTTTTGCTCTTCTTCATTCAATATAAAACAAAAAACATAAAACGCAAAATACTAGGAAAACATGTTATAAATTATTGTAATGTACTATTGTACATTAAACATGTGTAAGCTTCGAGCACGCTACACCGGACCGGGTCACCGTAATGCAATTTAGTATAGGATTTTTAACACGCAAATAAAATACATATCAGTTTAATTTTTACTCATATTTTTTGTGGTATAAATATGGTGATTGTATTTTAAATTATCACAGTGTACTTCCTGGGCCCTGATTCTTCAAATTTATAATCGCTTAAATTACGATGCAATTAGATTGTGATGAACTATTTTAAGATTATAATGGTGCCCTGTGAACTATTTAAGACCAATTATGATACAATTACACACATCAAATTGCCTTTCAATTAGCGCTATACAATTTGGTACACATTGTGTTTGGTACACACTATGTGTTCGATAATAAACGGCATTCTAATCGTTATTTTATGTGTTCAGGCTTAAGTTTTATGCGTATGCCAAAATTGTCACAATGCTACTTAGATTGAAATAGACTAAAACTTGAATTCTAATTTTGTAAAATTTTACTAAATTTGCAGAGTCAAGGACTGTACTTGGACAAGTAAATTGTCAAAGTATGTGCACAAAATAAAGTTACTTATCATTATGGAAAGTCAGATAACAAGAGAAATCACCGCTTCCTTCTAGCAATGCATTGGTTGCACTAGCACTATGAATATATACAGATAAAACATAAGATTATTATGTGTTTTCAATATTTTTTTAAGTGATAACTTTTTATGGGAGGATAAACTGATTTGTCACGTAACGTTATCTACAACAGACTATCTGACTTCCCTTTCTCTCACACATACGGTATATCCTTACAGGAATCACAACGTTCTGTCATTAGCTTGACTCAGGATTCTGTGCATCGTCATCTCTTGAGAAGTAGAGTAAACAATTTCAATATTAAATGGTTCACCTTATATTATTTAAGTTATCATTTCTGTGTGGCGTCCAGAGACCCACACTTTTTTTTTCACATCACCGCTGTAATTTTTTTTCCGCTAAGGACCACAACGGTTGTTTCTCTAGGCTTCATAAATGTTAACTGGCAGAGTTTGCTTTTAGGATTAAGTTCGCCTTTGTTACCGTTAAAATGTGTAAAATGCTAAAAGTCTGAATAAATAAATAAGATTAAATCAGGTTGATACTTGATTAGTCTTTATTAAACTGATGTTTAATTAAATTAAACCAGACGTCCGTGTCTTGTTAACAAGCATAAAATTATTTTAGTCAAATTGGTATTACAGTAGACATGTGATAACTGCAACAGGAGTCCGGCCCGGCGTACCGTGAGTCACACTTCAGCGTCCTAACGGCGAATGCCCACAGTACATTCCGGCAGCATTCTTACGATGCCTGTATTAATTAATTGGAGTTCGAGCCAACATTTCTTATCTCGCCCGGCCACTGCGGAACTAATTATTGGAATGAATTGGAAAAGAGCGGCGTTCAAAACCGTTAGAATGGATTTTGTTTCACCTAAAGATAGTTTTAGCTACAATCAATTCAACGCCTATATCCATTACTTTTAAGTTATGTTTAGAAATGTATAAACCCTTTTTTGTTCGTATTACCAGAGAGATGCCGTGGTCATCATGCACTGTGAAAACGGTAATGTCACAACTCTAAATTTGTTTCATTTTGCTTGTATTTGAAAAATTGAAGAAACGTTGTATGCATGGGTATTTGTGCTTAATCATAGGGTAAAATTTCAAAAATAAGTAAATCGCTAATCAAAATAAGTCATAGTTTTACTAATTTTAATGTTTGAAATGCCTTTGAGACTTTTATCAACTGATACAAATAGTGTAAAATTATAAATATTTTTTAATTAGTCACTTTCCTTTTTACAGTGCGATGTGTTCTGCGTATCGACTTATGTTGTTTGGTACAGAATACCAAAAAGCTTATACGTCTTCCCCTTTGTGGAACCTAAATAATATATACCGACTGAACTAGGACAACGTTTTTGTAGAACATGTTTTTTATGTGTCTCGTAAAATAACAAAATTCCTTGTAATACTATAAAAAACTGGAAAGAAGTAGCCTATGTTCATATCAAGACCTTCAAGCATCTCTACATGAAATTTCATTACAATCGGTTCATCGGTTTGACCGCGATAATGTCACAGACAAAGTTAATTACTCATTTATAAATTCCCATTAACCCTAGGAACTTAAGATACAATAACAAAAGTGTAATTGAACACATTCTTAATTTATATGAATGTAGTAATTTAAGTAAAATTAAAATTACTTATTAGTCTTAGCTAAATCGTAATCTTTAGAAGAAGTAATATTCCCTCCAACGGAATAAAATATATATATTAGTAGTATACAGTATAGATTAGCAGGGTTAGGTTAGTATAGAGCATAGATAGCAATTACTAAACAATTAAATACATTTATAAAAGTACAATGTCATACTCATTCTCAATGTTGCCAACTATCGTTTAAAGGGATGGTAAACGACCACACAGGCCAACTAATATTAATGGTGACCACCACTCATAACCGTCCGTGATACTAAAGTTACCACCAAGCATTGCCGGCATAAAAGGAGTAATAGCCTAGTGGTTTGAACGTTGGTCTTCCGAACGGGATGTCAGGCGTTCGATCCCGGCGCGCACCAATAATTTTCTAAGTTAAGTGCCTATCTATCTATCAATACTTATTATAAAACAAAGC
>DWPQ01000936.1:0-13855 GCA_018251795.1 Perichares adela | reverse complement strand
AACTCATCATAAGAGCCTTTATTAATTAGGATAAATTAGTAGGAACTCTGACATTTCATACAGTACGCAGTGTTATGGTTTGTTTCTGATGGACATTCCGCTGTTGGCACTAGCGGCCTTTACAGCTTCACGCGGACAGAGGCGAGCGTGGAATGCTGAGTCGCAGTTCATGATCACACCACTTGTCTATGGGAACTACGCACAAACACTGTCGGCCGCACAGAATATCAGAGGGCGTGGGTACCCACACCAAGCTCTGAGTACGACCGTCACGGGGATGATGCTGACTGTAACTGTAAAGTTGAAGCCTTCCATTATGTAAATTAATACTTTGTTTATAATATTAATGAATAGCAGAAAGCACCCTATCTGTTTGTTACGGAATACATTTATTTTTCTTTCTTATTGATGTGAAAACTTACTATGGGAGGGTGAACCGATTGGTGACGTAACGCTCTGTCTGTAACAGACTGTCGGGCTTCCCTTTCTCTCACGCATACGGCAGATTCTTACTGCTGCTTATAGGAATCACAGCGTACAGTCGTTAGCGTGATTCAGGATTCTGTACAGCGCCATCTCTTGAGAAGTGGAGTGAACAATTCCAATATTAATTCGGATTTACGCGGGAATAACTTTGCAACACTCTAATTTCACAGTTAATCCATAACTATAATTAAATAGTTATTTGATATTGACAGTTTTATTATATTAAATAGGTATAATAAACTTGTATTTTAACTTTTAATTCATATTATTTTAATTATATAGGTACGATAACCATATCGGGATGTATGATTACTTAAAATCCCATCATAAAGACAAGAAGTTAAAAGAGTCTGAAGTTCGATATCTGACGAGTGTAAAACAGTGTTTACGGGAAAGGCTTCGACAGTTATGTGATGAAGATGTGCCGGTAAAGGAATTTAATTATTGTTTATAAACTTTCACCGTGAATTTCATACTCATCCGTCCGCCCAATTTTCGTTAGTAGGCATCTAAAAATTTCACTTAACTGCATTATAGTATTATGACACAGAATATGCTATGTGTATGATGCTCCCCAGTCTGACAATTTAACGGCGCGAGCGCGAGTACAGTTCTCTAATGTCAAAATGACAGTTGTCAAGAAAAAAAGCGCGCCAGACATTGGTATTAACAATTGTAACATAGTGGCGAGAGCGCTATGACCATAGACTAAATAATTTTATTTTACAGAATAATGCGATACACTACCGAATCAATTACGTTAGTCTGTTGTTTTATTTGTGTCGTGTACAAACGTTTAGTAAATTTAGCTATTACTTTACAGGCGATTTGCCCAAAGATTCAAAATCGGTACAGTCAGCACCGAAAAAAGTATCACAGATCTGAAGGCCCCCTGAAGTCCCAAAAGGTAAATTACTGCAAAAACATTGAAAAGGTAAAATCTACTGAATACTATCATGATTTACAGAATTTCTTCAGATTTTATCAATGTAATTAAAATAATTACATTTTCAGTGTGCAGATTGTCAAGAGAGTATGGCTCAAGGTGAATAATAGTCATCTTTTTATATCATTACGATAGCTGAGGAGTTTCTTTCGCCGTTCGAAGTGCGTTGTTCGTTTCGGAGTTTCATCTTCTCAATTCAATTCACCTTTTCGAAACAGTAGTAGACCCAAAATATGACGTGCACGAATGTTGAATTTTAACTTTTAATTTGAACGGATTTCAGCTTCTCAGGAAAATGAGCTTCAGATTTCACCAAGTACGTCAAGGGATCGCAGGGAATCAAGGGTAAATTAAATGAATTATAACCTACTAGTGGACTCGGCAGAATTTGTCCTGCCCGGAAAAGCAGCGACCAGGACAATGTTTTACTAGAACATTGTTTTTATGTATTTCGTAAAAAATGAAATTCCTGGAAAAACAAAAAATAGGAAATCGTAGCCTATTTCCAAAGAACTTCTAGTATCTAAATAACAAATTTCACAATTCTCTCTCTACAGGTAAACAGATCATTATCGTCCTTTAAACGCAGCAAAGCTTGTTTCTGTGAACGTTCAGGGCCTTGTGATTGTGCAACACAGCAGTCACAATCGATTCTAAAAGCAAAGATTCCTGCCGAAGATAAGCATAAACGATGTATATCCATCTGTGAATATGAATGCAGTAAAACCAAAGATATGTATATGAGTAAATTGAAGGAAATAATTTTGAATTGGTCACAAGAGGTACCGGTTTATGCAAATTTCAACACAAAAGATGCGTTGAAAAGAGAAGAAGTAATAAATAAATTAATTGATACGTTAGGGAAATTAGAAAAAGATGATATGTATTTTCAAAATGTTGAGGATGAAATAAAAAAGTGCATTAAATTATTGCCCATGTGGCGTCCAGAAAATAAAGAAGATCAAGAGTCATTTGAGAATCAATTAGCGTTTAGTCTTCTTCAGAAAGTTAAAAATGTTAAAAGTGACAATAATGAATTCAAAGATTTAATTTCAAAATGGGTCAACAACATACCATTTACCCGTAACGGTATTGATAAAGAAAGAATTGTTAATGAATTAGTTGATAAGTTAAAACCTATTACTCAAAATCGACCATTGAGTGATGAAGATTACAAGGAAGCCTTGAAATCTGAAATAGCTCATACGCTTAAAGATTTACCTATAGAGTTTACTGGTTCTAAAACTAATGTTATAAATAATATTGCTGATAAATTAGTTGAAAAATTGCATGTGTTGCCAATTGATCAACCCGCACAACCTGAGAGAGTAGGCATTAAAAACCTTGTTTTGGATTGGATAAAAGATATCCCTAATATTTCTGACGTCATAAACTTAAACAATGATGATGTTTTGATCAACGATCTCATTATGAGGCTCAATAATCTTCAAAACCAAGGTACTGATAGGCATGAACAAATGAACGATATTATAACCGATTGGTTAAGTTCTGTTGAAGAAAAGAAGAACTGTCGAATAGATCGTAATACGAAGAACATTGTGACTGGTCAACTTATAGACAAAATTAAAAATTCAAATCAAATGCCCCAACCAAACCCAAATGTTAATAATGTTGTACAAAATTGGTTTAATGATATACAAGATACGTTAGGCCTTACTTATATAGATAATAAAAAAGAAGTTGAAATATTAGCAACAAAATTGCAAGATTTACAGAGTATTGAAAATAATGAAAATCGCCAAAATATTATGCGACAAGAAATTCTTAATTGGCTGCAAAACTTACAAGGAAAACAAGGCCGATACGTTGATAACGGGATTCAGGAAAACTTAGTTAACAAGTTGTTAAGCATGATGAAAGGTGAAACCAATGTACCAAATAATATTGCAGAAAATGGCTTAATTACACAAAATATCTGGAAATGGCTCGAAACTCAACCAGAATTTAGGCAAGATAACTCTGTGCAATATAAAGACATGGTGATAGAACTATCAGGAAAACTGCAAGATATAAAAGATAAAAAAGGTGAACTTACTGAATATGACGTGAAAGCAGAAGTCACAAATTGGTTTGAAAAGTTGTCTAAGGAGCGTGGCATACAAATTGACCCTAATAATCAGAAAAAGTTACAAGACAATCTTTTGACGGCAATTAACCCCTCCAGACGCCGTAAAAACTGGGAGAAGTCTAATAATATGCAGGAAGTTATCTCGAAAGGAGTATCTGATATTATTAATAGTTCTGTAATATCACTTGATGAAAGTAATAAGAAACGGTTAAAAGAGCAAATTGTACAAGTTATTACTCAAGATTTCAATGCTATTCAATCTGCAAAAACTACTGAGCCAATTTCAAAAATCAAAAACATATTAAAACAGGCAACAAATTTACCTGAAACATACATAAATAGTTTAGCACATACTTTAATTGAAAAAGTTAAAGATGCTACATTTTCAAATTTAGGTGATACAATAGAGGAAGGACCCCTTGTATTAGACAATACTTTAAAAAATAAGTTAAAGAATAATGTTGAAAATGTTTTAAAAGTGTTGCCCTTGAAAGATAAACAACAAGTTATAGAAACAATCACTGATACTTTAGTAAAGAACTATGAAGATGTTAAACCTGATAATTTTGACGTAATATATGAAGTTTTAAAAAAATCTAATATAAATGAAACTGAAGCTCATGAAGTAACTAACAAAATATTAGACATGTCTAATCAGTTCAGAAATGAAATGACAGATTCTAGATACAAATCTTCAAATTATGGATCTGCTGAATCGTTGTGGATGCAGAAACAAATATTTATGCAGAGGTTAGAGAAGGAAATTACCGATTTCATGGAAAAAGTTCTGAGTGAAAGTAGTTCTTTTTACAAAGATACAGCTACGGGTGGTGTATTTGAAGACTCAGTAAATTACAATAAATTCAGAAATATGCCTATGAAAACTTCGACGCCTACAAAATCAGATATTGACCGAGATGTGTACATAGAGAGCCAATATAAGAAACAAATGGTAGATATAATAAAAGACTGGATTTCAAGTTTAGAAATACATGCCCTTGATGAACGTTTTAAAGAGGAAATGGCTCATGACATTGCTACAGATATTATTGACAGAGAAAGATATATACAACATTCTAAAACAAAACGCTCAAGCCAGCATGAAATGGAACATCTGAAGTATCATGTATTTAAATGGACGAGCAAATTGCCGAATCCAATAGATTTGACTACGAAGACAGATGCAATAAAACAATTAATTAAATCTTTAGAAGTTTTAGGAATACCTAATTTAATTCGAGAATCAAATAAAGTACAAGATATTACAAATGAAACAGTGGACAGGGGATCGTCAATGGACAATATTGGTTTAACACAAGACACAGGTGAGTTTATTGAAGAAAATTTATATGGAATTATTTGGAACTGGCTGAATGACATACCGACTTTTAAGATAAAAAGATCTGAAGATAGGCCCTATATTGATGAAATTATTATCGAGCTATCGAAAAAACTAAGAGATATAATTAGCTTGGATCACAATATACATGTCATGGAGAAATTATGTATAGATGAAATCGTTAGGTATTTACGGAAACTTAATAATTATTTGGAGAGCTCAGAGGAAAAACTTGAACATAGAGCTAGTGAACTATTTGTCTACTTAAAATGCACAGAATTCTTCAGTAATTACTTGAAACAAAGACAAGAAATATCAAGAGCAGCTGCAAACAGATTACAAAAAGAGGATGCAATTAAAAAAGCCGTGCATAGCTGGTGTCAAAAGTTACCTCTTAAGAAAGGCAAAACGTACGATGATATGAAAGATATAGTCGATAACTTAGCAGAGGCTATATCAAGGTACTTACTGATTACAGATATGGAGCACATTAATACGTTTATGGACGCGATTTTAAATAATCTAAGGAAGTTACCTTTACAATTTGATAAAGAAGATTCCCAACATTTGCCAGAATTTACTGAACAATTAATCGAAACATTAAAAGCTGTCTTGAATGATAGCGAAAAATATTACAGTAGTACGGAGGACTCTGCAGTTCGGAAACCAGTTTATAAAAAAGCTGCCCAAATGATGTACGATAATATACAAAATTGGTGTGAAAATCTTCCACTTCATTTGGGTAACTCAAATGAAGATATAAATGAAGTTAATATGATAAAACAAAATCTAGCAGGAAAATTGTTGAAAAAAGTAGGTGAATTAAATTTAGATCCAGAAATATTTCATGATGACTACTTATATGAAGACGTGCTTAGAGATGAAGTAGATAAAATTTTACATGGAATCGCAAAAAATAAACAGCTTGAAGAAGTAATACCAAATTTAAAAGAAAATTTAATTAAGGACTTACTGGAGGCCAAGGAAGGAATGAAGAATGAAATGGCAGGGTTTGCGTACAAGCAACAATTGAGAGATGCAATTTCTAAAACATTATCATCTATAGGTCTGTCAACATCAGAAGAAACCTCGTTTGAACTTCTCAAGGACAATCTTGCTGATGCATTTATTAGCTTACATTATGTTGCGGATGATGAAGAACTTAAAAGGAAATTCAAAGATAAAATTTTCAACGAAGTTAACAAATTTTGCAATGACTATTTGAAACGAAATCCTGCTACGCGTTTAGATGCTCATCAATTAAATCAGGATCTTTACAAAGCTTTGAAAAAAGTGCCTGTACCTAAAGAAGAATCAATGCGTCGAGAAGTGGAACAAATAAGGGTTAAAGATATGGTTACTGATTGGTTTAAAGATTTATCGTTAGAAGAAACTCCGTCTCATGTCCAAGGAAATAAAATAATATCAATTTTGGCCAAGCGATTGCACGAAATTGAAAACGAGGCGGAATTAAACCCAGACATGGATGTGGATGAAACCATGAACACTGAAATATCAAAATGGTTAAAAAAATTAAATCTGAAATCTGAATCAAACACTGAATCAGAAATAAAAAAATTAATTAACATGTTAAAATCCACAAAAGGTTCTAGGAAATGTCATGAGTCAACGATTAGGAAATCAATTAACTATGAAGATTTAACAAGCGAGTTAGTTGGTAGACCACGTTATCCATCTAGTAGCTTAACAGCAGACGATCGAGCACATTTGCAACGAATTAAGAATAGGACTTCAATAGAACGTACTATCTTAAAACCTGATGACAGGAAAGATGTATCTGTCAGTCCGGTGCCAGTAGCGACCAGCATACAAACGGATGAAAAACGGCTTAACGACAACTACATACTCCAGAAGATTTCTCAAAATGCAAGCATTCAAACTATAATTCGTGAAGCTGAACCACCAACAGCAATCACACCTCAGGTCATTGTGAAGGAATATTACTGGAATTCAAATGGATCTCCGACAATGCAACCTTCAGGTTCAATATTATCGACACAACTAATTGGACATACTCAACAGAAAGGCAACGTTGAGACTCCGCGTGTAACAACAACGTCTCAGACGAAGCCAGTGCCAGCGTCTAAAGGCACAATAACTCAAGAAGCATCAATTGAACAAATAATTAAAACACAAATAACAAAATCAACAACAACAGCACAACAACAAATCTCAAATGAGATAAATATAGAATCTCAAACAGATCGCTATAACCCAGACGACTACTTACAGTTAAATTTGAGAAAAAAACCCGAGATCAAATCCTGTCAGCCGTGTCGGGGCCGAGCGATGTTATCTGGTGAATTTGGTGGCAGTCCTGAAGCTGGAACTAGCAAATCCTTTCAACAAAGTCGTCCATCTCTCCAACAAATGGGACAAGGTATAAACGAACGATTAGATGGCCATGAAAATAGACCTGAATTGTCTTCAGCGGGACATATGAATGATGATAAAAATTACTTGGATGACCAAGAAAATTTAAATCAGCCTTGCTTTCGGCTACCTATTGCGCCAAAACCACCGAAAGACGATTGTCTTCCTAAACGTAAAAAGAGAAATCAACAGCAATGTTCCTGTAGAAACCCGGTATTAACCAAATGCACTATTCGTCCTCAATCGCCGTGTCAACATTCTCATCATTCTAACAAATCCTGTTATGTTTCAAGGAAACACTGTCCAAAATGCTGGGACGGGTTCTGCCCTCATCCCAGCTATTTATATTTCAGGCAAGATTGATCGTTTTGTTAGAATTTATTGTATTAAAGTTTTGTTATTCATTAAAAAACATTTACACCTTGAGCTTTCCTTGTCTTCTTTATGTATATGTCTCCCCGCATTTAGCCAAATTTTCCCCGAACTTCTATTACATAATTTAACTTGGGGTTGTTAAATGAAAAGCTCAAATACCTACAGCAGTTTCTAAGCCCATCTAGTTCTGATGCCTCAGACATTTATTGCTGTAGAGAAGAGTAATCTTAAGATAATAGTGATGACGGTGTCGATATTGATGGTAAAAGCTAGTTTTGTAAAGTATAATTTCAAACGTGCATTCATTATATCACTTTACTTACATTGATCACATTACTTCAAGTTTATGGCTACGTTAAAATCGAAATATGTAATGGTGCAATGAGTTCTACGGAGCCGGCGTTTAATTGATGACTCCTCTGATGATACTCGTGACCACTTTCAGTAGGTTGCTTTTCAAGCCCTTCAAGCTATAAAAAAATACTCAATACAATAGCAGCCAGGTAGCCAGTAAGGTAGGAAGGGATGGAAAGGTCTCCATCATAAGGTACCCCACCAACCTTATCTGCAAGTGGTTACTCCAGTTGGCAAGTCGATAGGCTCAGTACCATTGTTAAATCCTGATAACACTCATTATGTTGCTAACGTATTTTATCTACTAGAATCAAAGCTACTAGTGAAATGGTTTTACGCATTTCAGTTGCAGTCCGAGAGCCAATATGCGTAACATCTCTAGCTTCTATTATTAGCTAGCAACGCGTCAGTATTTCTTTTGGTGTTATTATCGGCAATGTATGTCTTTTCGTTTGTAGACTATTATAAAAACGGATACTACATTATTTTGCATTTTATTTTCACAATTTCAAAAAATCAAGGACGTAAAATCACAAAGCACACGATACACAATAAAAGAAAGAACGTCGACACCACAATTTAACTTACTCTTGCCATTCAATAAAAATACGGATAGTAATATGGCGAAGTCATACACATCGGAAATCCTTCATAATGTTCATACGGGCAATATCGATACCTTCTTTTGCTTTTCCACATCTTCTCCACACATCGACAATGAACTTCATCCTCTTCTTCATTTTCTTCATCAGATTCTTCTTCTTCGTACCTCTCGTCTATATTTCGGTCCGGCATATGACCTTTCATGGCGCCTAATCTTAACGGTATGTAACAAGGAGGTATAAACACGGAAGGTTGACAGTATTCTAAGTTCTGCTCAGGATTGACTTTATCCATATCTGCTTTCATGTCTTTGTTACGATCTATAATTCGTCTTATACCATCTGAATCAGTCGATCTGTAGAAAGAGTGTGACTGGGAGTTTCCCCTATGCTGATCTTCAATTACATTTTGAGGTTCCGGTGACCGATTCCAGGTATGTCGGCTGAATTGTTTTGGTGACCCAGGAAGATTTGATCTTCGGTGAGGACTCGCAACTTGGTCTAACCTTGGACTCCTTGAATTAAATCTCATGCTGTCACGCCTCATTGGTCTACTATTTCCTGGAGAATGACAATTTGACCATCTTTGCCGTACTGTACTATTAATACTTTGCCTAGCATCTTCATCTTGATGCCTACAGGGCATTGATGCATTCATGCCGTTAACTCTTTGAGATCCAACACTTTCATTAGAGACGTTATGTCTTTCTTGAGCTGCGTAATGCTTAGAATCTGCATTTTGCAAATACTGTTGAGGTACATTCATATCTTGTTTTGGCATGCGACGCTCAACTCGATCTAACGGCTCTTGATCATAAAGTCGTTGTGGTTTATTATCAGGATAATCAATAGAACGTTTATTAGGGCACTGAGAACACTCCTGTTGACTTTCTTGCAATGTATACCAATTCGGTTCTGAACTAGCATCTATCGATACTTTTGGTTGACCAGTTTTAAGTGTGTCATCTAACGGGCCATCGTTGCAACAGTTAGAATTTACCCTTAAGTCGTCAAGAGCTTGCGCAGCCGCAGGACTGTGACGGTGTTTACTTTCAGAATTCTTATTTAGATTGATTGTCTGTACTGATTTATTATTGTTTTCCGTTCTTGTTTGATTCTTATTATTGCTAAGTGAAATATTTGATTGGTGATTACCTTGTCTGCTTTCTTGCATAGTATACCAATGAGGTTCGACGTCGTCTTTTAGCGAAGAACTTCTGGGGCGGTTATATTCGAACGATTCGTAATTTGGTACTCTTGTCAGAGAAACGTCATCACAGCAGGCCTGATCCGTCCTAACGTCGTTTATAAGAGGTTTGGAAATATTTTGATTACGTACACTGTGCATTTGTTGGCCTGAATTTGTTGCATTTATCGATTTCATACTTGTTATACCTTCGCATTGGGTTTCAATGCTTTTATCGGGATGTCCAGTGCAAGTGGAACATAAAGGCATATTTCGACTACACTCATCATAACCTGGTTCATCAAACGCTACTTTCTTACTGTCATTTGAATTCAACATTGATGTGTTCTTTAATCTTGTTATAAGTTCATCTACCATAGTATTTATATGTAAACTTTCTCCCTGCTGCAATGGCGCTTTACCTAAAAATTGTGAAATTTCATGTCTTAATGAGTTATTTAACATGCTGTCTTGGCTTCCTTTACCCTTTTCTATGTCTAGTATTTGTTTGGCAAGGTTATTTCTTAGTCTCCTTCTATGTAACTGTTCAACAAAATCATTATTTTGAATTAATGGGAGTTCGGAAAACCATTTATCGATTTCAATTGATAAAAATATTTCATCGGCCTCTTGTTGTATTGTCTCATCATTTGGTAAAGGAACATTTTTAAGTGTATTCAAAATGTCGTTAAGGTATATTTTTGTGTCTATATTTTTTAAGGCTTTACTATGGTTTGTTTTTAATTCTTGTACAAAATCTTCGGTATGTTTCAGTAATTTCTGTCTATAAGCTTCCGCTTCTATTGGATCATGGTTTTCATAACGAGAACTGATTATGAAGTCCTCTACGAGGTTCAATATTTGAAGTTCTTCATATATCTCTAGGATATCTGGATTTTCACATTCACAGGGTGCAGGTTTGGGTAAAGTGCCTTTTAGATTTTCTACCAGTTGTTGTTTATACGGTTTTGTTGAAGATTTCAAAAGATCATTACTATTGGATGTTTGTTCTATTAACTTTACTTTTAACATATGTTTTTTCGAACTCAATTCTGGTCCTTGACATAATTTGGCTAATAATTTTTCGATTTCATCATCTAACTTGTCTTCGAATAAGAAGCGATTATTGAATGTGTCTCGCTCTAATCTAAGTTTAGAAACAACTTCCAGAATGCCGTTATAAATATCTTTTCTTGCCATTTCAGCAACTCTTTGCTCTTCTACATTTTTCGTCGGTAATGGTATTTTTTCGACCCACTCTTTTAAATATTCATTATAGGCCTTATCTGTTTCATTCACATCTGATGATTTGATTTGACTACCGGGGCTAGTTTGAACGTCATTATTATCATCATCTCTTATTTTAATGCCACCTGTAAAATGTGCACTTCTATTGCATGGAGTATTATAATTGGAGCTTTGGCATTGTTTAGCTGGTACATTGACTTCCGATTGAGGTATTTCTCCAATTTTATTGTACTCTGTGTTAGTAGAAGCAAGTCTTCCCGGACTACTACATTTTCTAGTGCTTGTTGTAGCTTGATGGCTGCAGCTGGGTTCTCTTAAGCTGATGGTTTTGAGTGTAATGGATTCAGAAATACCATTTTCATTGAGATTTCTTTTACAGTTTGGTTTATTACAGCATATTTTACTTGAGCGAAGGTTTCGGGAAGATGTCGTTTCTAAATTAAATTGTTCTGAAACCTTTAGTTTATGTAGGGATTGTTTAGGACTATACATTTTTATCGCACACGGCTTCCTTTCTTGTCCTTCATGCACAGAAAATATAGGTACTGCTATACTTTGGATTTTTTTCATTAACTTAGTAGCATTATCTACAAGAGACATATTACTAATGCCTAGTTTATAAATCAGTTTAAAAATTTGGTATTTTAAATGTTCCAACTCCGATGTCTCTGCTATTTCAATAGATGGATTGAGTTCTAGATACTTATGCCTATCCACGATATCAGCTGCTATGTCAGTTATTATAACTTGTCGTAATTCTGCATCTTGAGCTTCCGGTAATTGTAACTTTGAAAGCCATTCGTCAATTTCATCTGAAATTTGACTTACATATACTTTCACGTTAGCATCTATATCTTTTTGGGATATGCCTTTAATGCTGAAATCATGTTCTTCATTTGTATTATTTACATCTTGTTTATATTCTGATGAATCCTGAATAATATTAGAAAGAACAACAAGTGTCTCCGATTCAAAGTTTGATGAATTTAAATTCAACCTATTGGTAACCAAAAATTCTTCTTCCCAATGTTCTGTTAGGATGTTAGTTAGATAAAAAGAATGAATGTCTGATAATCCTCTATCCTGTAATATACTTTTTACCTTCTCTGCCATCGTTTTTTTGTTCGGAAATAAATTATTGTTTAAATCCATCACAAACAAATCAAACAGTTCTTCAATTAAATCATATAAATTTTCGGTACTGATATTTATCCGATACTTTTCAGCGAATGCTAATATATCAAGATCTATCAAGTTTCTAATTTCTTCTGGTGTCATTGCTAAAGGTTTACTGTTCTTATGAATCTTATTCCCACAAACTTGACTGAAGTCTTTATCACTTCTAAATAAAAGATTATCACGTTTTCTATGACGTTTTTGTCGATCCACGACTTTTTTAATCGGATCAGGCGTATCGTAATCATATTGGGCATAACGTGATTCATTAATCGTTTTTGTATAATCACTAACATGCTTTGTATCAGCAACAGGTATTTTATGATCGTTACTAGTATCTATATGAGAAAGAAATTCAGGCTGAATTTTTGACTGTCGGTGCATGCGATTGTTATAGTTATCCTTATTTAATTGGTCACTTCCATTAACGTGATAAAGTCTTGACGTTTCTGAAAATTCTTTACTTGCTCCTCCTTGATTAAAATTGCAATTAAAATCTTCATGAAAGTACGTACTGTTACTTACACTTCTTCTCAAAACATCAAATTCATCAAATAAATGTTTGCAGTTCTGACAAATTCTTTTCTTTTTACTAAGTGGACATTTAGTGAATATTTCATTTACTTCAGCATGCTTGCTAGCCTCTTGTAATAAATTTAAAATGCTATCTGGTTTAGTTTTTTTAATATTACTTAATTCTTCTTCTGACCTGCTTCTCTTATTACTCTTACTTCCTTCTTTATTCATACGTAGATCAAAAGAACTGGAAGATGTTTTAATGTAAGCATCCGTTGGGAGTTTCACTTGAATTGATTTGCATGAGCACCCCAGCGTGAGTTCTGTAGAAGAGCTTAGCGCAGATCTCATTTCTTCTTCTACTCTTACTTCTACTCTCGATGGAATCGGTGTTAAAGGCGTGGCTATCTATAACAAAATAAACACACATATTTATCTATAATAAATAAATAATCAAACTTGTAACGCGACTGAATCTGTAAATTGAATATGCTTTCAAAATTTCTTTTCGTATTATATTAGTTAACTCAGAAACAAAAGCATTTTTTTACTTGTTCTTTCTTTCTTGGCTTACCCTTAGAGGAAGACCTTAAGTTTACAAGATTACAGGCAGTAATAATAGTTTTTTACTTCTTCAATTTTGGTTTAACCTCAGACGAAGAAGGTTTTAGATTCAATAATTGTTTTTATGTAAATCCGTTATAGTATCAGATACCTAATAATATGCGAATACTTATTAATAGAAGGGAAGCTGTCAACCTAATGTCACGGTCGTCCAAGGTTGACAGGTTACCATCACGATCGTCTACTTGTTTGTCAGCTCTTGACATATATAAATGTAATAATTACCGTTCTTTGCAACGGTACGATCCTCGGTAAAGTTAATATTTCCTTGGACTGCATCTGTACTCCAGCTGAAAGTAATTCAGTTAAAACAATCATCTTCGCACTAATTTCTGCTAAATCTAAATATTATATATAAAAATTATTATAAAACTTGCGCACCTCATATGTTGTCTTGCCATATATTATATATTATTCATAGTAAATATTTTCTTTTTGGTATTAAAAAAATAATAAAATAAAAATTTTAACGTTAAACGGTTTTATAGAAAAAAGATAATGTACTAAAAGCTTATAAATA
>DWPQ01000935.1:0-13862 GCA_018251795.1 Perichares adela | reverse complement strand
AAATCGCAGTCGCCATATTGACCAATATAGCGAAACATCACTGAAACTGGATGACATCTTGAGTAGTGATTAACATAAGCGTTACTTTACAAAGAACTATGATGTGAAATACGAAACGTCTTGCCGTCCACATAGTGCGTCTCCATGTTATACTCTGTAGTACGTGTTTTTGTTGCCATCGTGTTTTACTGTGTTTGGATTACACACATGATGCCAAAAAAGCCACATTTCACCCGAGCGAAGCCGGGCTTTCTTCTCGTAATGTAATAATTATATAAATATATTTTTAAATACTGTTATGTACGTCATCATGATATAGGTCAACCTAGTATGGCGTAAAACAGAGTAGCGTATAATAATAGGTCCAAGGGAAGGGGTAATAAAATCATAGAAGCGCATAATAGCTGGCAGTGACACACATCACCATTGAATAGGCAATAACATGTCGGTATAGGCCATGTTTAAATTTATATCTCGCATAAACATTGAAAGAACCATGTGTGTTTACACACAACACTTACAAGTATTTAGAGCTTTAGGTTAAACCAATAAAAAAAATATACAATCACAGCTGAGTAAATTAGCACTGTATTAATTAAATGTTGGCGCATGTAAGGAAATTTATAAACGGATGTTACCAATCTGTTAATGGATTAATTTGTTAATGGAAAATTGCGTTAATAGTAAAATTACACAGATTTTACTTTCAGTCTACAACAACATGTGTCTATTTATTTGTATGCTGAGAGTTAACCGGTAAAAGTATGTCTGTCTAGCCTGATCTTCGCGCGCAAGATGCTTGCTTGCTGGACGGTGTCGGCGATGTTTAAATTAATTTAAAGCTTTGTTTCTCGCCAACGAGACGTAGGCAGTTATAATTTATGACGTACTTTCAGCTGGTCATCAATTTAATATATTTTCTACGCTTTCACCTACATTGATTGCTGACCTCATATGTTGGTGTACAACAGCGTCTTGTTGTTATCGATCATTAGGTGCAAACAAAGATTTATTTTTAATTTCACGAAACATAATGCACGTCGAATTCTGTGCCCCAAATGCATAAATTATAATCTTAACATGCAAACCTACCTACTCTTGCGAAACACTGCCGACCTTCTAGTATCTCTGTGCGCGTATGTTCCCATTTTTGCAAATTTAAATTTTGTTTTCATATAAATGTAAGTAACAAAGCCCCTATTGTTATAACTTGCAATAAATATATCATTACATTATTTTATTTTGTTTCAGGTAAATATTCGTTTTTGTCTACGATACGATATTATATACAAAGAGACGTTTCAGGTGAGATTTAATTATCCATTCTTAAATGAAATCATTTTTACGAATAAAATAAACATTATGCACGGTTGGAGTAAGCGTTTGGCCAGTTTAATTAATATTATTACGTGTTTTATGCCGTTAACGAGCTGATTGAGAACGCTGCACAAAATGTAGACGGTAAAAAATGGTAGAGCTAGAGACGTTCTCCGAGAGAAAATATATCGTCAGCGGCAGCGAAACATTGCACGATTTACGTTCGCCGTAAACACGCTAAGAAATATGACTATAGGAGTAATACTATTATGTACTTATTATGTGCAATAGGAACGCAACACATGCTAATCGATTCGCTCTTAAGAGTATGCATAGAGTATCTGGTCCGCCGGGCTGTAAACCACCATTAGAGCAATATCTCGGTTGACTGGGTGTTTGTTGGTATAACGTTATGGTGGGTAGTAGAGCACACGAAGTCGCGGAGGCACTCTCGATGCAGGCAGAACACAAACTAGTTCGGCGCGGTAGCGAAGGTCAGTGCTCCTGCGATTCCGGCCGTAGTGCTTGGCGATAGAGTCACTAGTGGCGGGCCGCACGAGAGAGGCGGCGAAGCCGGCGGTGGGGTCCTCGCCGGCGAGCGGGCCAGCGGGCCTTGCCTCCCTTCAGTCGGTTGAGTCGCAGCGGTGCACGCACACCGCACGCAGTTCTCGCGCGCGCAACGAGAAGGTATGCACGTACCGCGCCGCCACTCGACGCATGCATTTGCTTCCGGTGGCTGCTCTCCTTCGAGTACCCGACGCCGCACGATACCGCGCTATCGTCCGCCTCGTTTAAATGTAATTAATTACGGAGCGGCTCCCTCCGTTGTCTTGTCCGGTGGTACGTGCCACTCGCGCACCAGCCACCGTCGTCGTCAGTGTGTCGATGGAGTGTCTGGGAGGTCGGCGTCCCAAGTGATATCTGCATACGTTATTAGCCGTGGAAATGTGTTCTACTAAATAAATAGTAAAAGTTATCAGTGTCGTTAGCGTCTAACAAATTATAAGGACGATTACTTGATGCGGTCGCAAACAGGGATTTGTTGTTATCTAGAATGATGTGTTCAATATGACAGACTCAAACCGTTCATAAATATGTATGCACATAAATAATGCGTCTTGGCCTTACATATCGTCGAATGTAATGTTTATTCAATGCCAGTCGATTGGAAAAAAATTCACGATACCAGCCGTAGGCGCTTTATAAGTTTGTTCGATCTGTCGTTCATAGAAAATGGAACAACAAGTTTCTAACCGCTGTCCTAGAATAGTTAGTTGTTTATACAGCGATAGCGGTCGCGGAGCAGCTGGAGTCGAGACGGGCGAGGATGTGTCGGTCGCGGGCCATATGGCAGCCCCGCCACTACCCATATTAGGGACGCCATCAAGGCGACACTTGTTGCACTTATACGGCATAACTGCTCCACATATCCTAATGCATAAGTGACGTCTTATCATTATCCGCGGCCTAGCACATTAATCTATCACCGAGCCATGCTTATAAATACTGAAGCGTAGCGGGCACGAGTGTTCGAATGTATTTGATTATGCAGTATTAACGCGATCAGTGGCATAACTGCATAAGAGATAAGGTAGGCAGCGGTTCGCGAGTGCGAGTGCGTTATGCAAGCCGCGAGTGGGAGCGGACGGGGCGGTTCGTTGACCAGTGCGTCGTCCCGCCACGCCACCGCCCACCGCGAAGGTCGCACACCACAGCCTACATTATTCCCATACTCGTACTATACGCGAAATAATACACTTGACCGACATCATCCTCGTAAGCGTCACGCATCCGTGCCTCCTCGCTCTTTTCCTTTCAATTAGGCATGTATTTGGTTCGACATTTTTCCACGATTAATAATCCGTTGCAGGTATAGTCGATATGTGATCAGTGTGCTCTTTACCAATACGAGTTTGAATGTGAAAAGAACATTATCTTATTAATAGTGAAAATTTTGATCTCAAAATGGTGACTTCGAGAATACCGGCTTATTCTCTCAATTCGGAGTTCAACAGGGAGTTCAGAAGTTTCCGTATAACACGGGCGACGCCGCGGTCTACCCTGTATGCGCCCGCCATAGTGCCCATCCACGAGTATCCGAGGGTCAGCGTGCACGAGAGGCGGGAGGCGTTGAAAGCCGCACTCGCTAAGGCGTGGTCTTCCAAGAGTAGTGATAAGAAGAAACACGATACGTGGACCGCTCCCAGCGAACAGACTCGGGCTGGTATCTCAGCGGCCGATTTCGCCGCTAAGCCGCATTATAAGAACGGTGTAAACGGCGAAGAGGTATCGCGTGTTGCACTCGTTAAACACGAATTCGAAAGCAAGGATGCAGAACGCACAGAAAAAATGGAAAACAATGCGGAGAGCGGCCAGCCTGCCAGTTTCACCTACGGACGGTTCAACGGCAACGGTGTAGATATACAGGAAACACTAAAAAAGAGCTGTGATAAAGGGTTACACAATAAAGATATAAGCTATAGCGACTATTTAAACAATGTTCCTAAATGTAAAACTAGTTTCGAAAATAACTTCCTCAAACAAAGCCACGAGGAGCGTTGCAGCAAACGAAACGGGTACGTCACGTCCAAGCGCGTCGACAGAGACATTAACCTGAACAACATCGAATACAGCAGCCTCAACGGCGACACGTATGATTCTTTGAAGTATTCGCGAATAGCGAACGGAACAGAATCAGTGCAATATAAATGTTACGGTAAAGCGGACACCGTTAAGAGCAAATTGCTCAGCACAGATAGTCCAAAAAGCGTGACGTCTTGCAACGGCGAGAAATTGAACGGTTACGTCGAGCGGCGGACCGCGAAGGAGCAGCAGCAGCGGTTGCTGACGAGCGGGCCCAAGGCGCTGGTGGAGCAGCGACTGGCAGAGCGGCTCGAGGTGAAGGTGGCCGAGCTGCCTGCCCTCTACCTCGGCGTCGACTCCTGGACGCCCAAATCTGCCGCTTTCCAGAAGAGCATGCGTGACCACGAGTGGAGTGTATCGTACGTACCCTAGCGCTACCAACCACTCTAACAAACCTATCCCCAGCCACATCGCGATCCCACACCGAATACCTCCCTCGATCTACCCACCACTTAATACGGGTGTGTGTGTCCAGGAGCTTCGTATCGCGCTAATAATGTCGAGTCTACAAAATAGATTCGAAGCGGAGCGTATCTGTGTGCATATAAATAGAAAAAAAAGCCGATGGCAGGGAGCACATTGCCGGGAGTGGAGTGCATCGACTTCGCTACCGGCCCCCGGCGCACCGCGACCGCGCTTTTACAATCGTGTTTCTCAAGCCATTAAGCTTAGTTATCCTACCTATTTATTCTCGATAGTAGTAAGTTATTTAAATGCAGTTTTATATTACCATACGTATTTTTAAACTAGTTGCCGTAATGACTCCGCTCCGACCTCGATCGTTTTCGCCATATGATAATTAAATCTATAATTGGTCTTTTGACTAATTGTACTATACTATATTATGGTATTATACTATAATTATAATTACTATAATTATTAGTATTATACTTAATGCACACAATAATGTGTTGTTGTTTTTAAAGAAATTTATACATTTTCAAATAGCTCTTAAATACACAATATAAATGGTGTTTAGTTGAAACAAAAATCCAATTGTCCCTGTTTGTTATAGCAAAGATTTACAAGACCGATTAACTAGATCCATAGCTTACTTTTCGATAAACGTTTCATAATAGTTAAGCGATTAACCTGGAGATTGCTGCATTCGTTACAGTGCATGCGCTAGAGAAACACTTTTTGGTATTGCTCAACGCTCTGCCCCTGACACGCAATATATTTTCATAGGTGTATTGTTATCGAGTCGAATCTATTTACTCGAGGCGTTATGCAGTACGCCGGTGCCGGCGAGGGTCTGGGGACTGGTTGTGCAAAGACAAGCCGTTGCACAAGCACCGGTGACTCACAGCCGGACTCCATTATCCATCCACCCCGCTGACGGTTGCCTCATTTCGCACTTCATTATCGCCTTTGGATTCAAACTAAACGTGCCGCCAATAGCCTAAAATGATTGCTTTGAAAATATGAATCCAGATTGAGGACAATGCTTGTGACTCTTACACTTAGTCTTGCTGCTATATTAAGTTAGTTAATTGTTATCTACATAATAATATTTGTTATGTTACCCTGATAAAAACTATAAACTAAGCACACAAATATTCTATCATTGAGATCCGTGGGCGCTCACTGCGAGTACAACTTGAGATTCGTCTCGATAGCATTTAGTGAATGTTTCAAGGTCCCGTCCCGGTTTAAACCACTCGCAAAGGATTTGTCAACCTGGTTTTAGGTATATGACGTAACTTCATTGTATTCTATTATATTTCTATAAACGTATTTCCTAAACTGTCATTCTCTACGCGGCGTATATTTTATTCACCAGGGCCATCGTCTTCATCGAGATAAAGCCAGTGTTGTATCGATACGCTGATAAATCAAAACTTTATTGTTTTGCTGTGAATTAAGAATAGTATTCATTCATTGCTTATAAATAAATTTAATACATGTTTTATTATATTTTTAAGTAGACCAATAATATAATTAAAAAAACATTAAACCTCATACCGTTATGTGTCCTTGATTGTAGTTGAAGTAAGAAAAAACATTTAGACAAATCGAGAGTGACTGTAGGAGCTATTATATTAGTTTTACGGTCAATAAGCGTTACGAAAGTTTTATTTCATCTTTATTTTAATATGCACAAAAGAACATTTTGTTATCAAGTGTTGTGTCTCAACAACTGTTTTGTACATTATCGCTTTTGTTTTTTAAGGAAAATACTAAGCAGTTAGTTAACAATTAGATTTACAAGTTTTGTCGGACTTCCTAAGAACTTCCGATGTGGGATATCTCATGAAATTTTCCTCCAGGCAACCTTGTTACTTGCCGAGTACTAATTCGATCATATTAAGTTGCTGAAGGTATCCAAGAAATCATTCATGACATCTGTTAACGTGTTATATACATACTTAGGCACTAATGGTACAAAATTTTAAAACGCAGAATATGAGGAGAAAGTGCACTTGAGAGTTCGCGGTGTAAGTTGTGGGTTTTCCACATTCATTGAATCAGTCTGGTCGGGCACGATTCGAGCCTAAATGCACTATTGTTCTTGTGGGGATAATCGTATTTTACGTCACGTTTCAGAGACATTCACGAATTAGCTTTTATCTCAAATTATATTTAGTATAAAAATAAATTGCAAAGCTCCGTTCACCTGTTCTTTTTCTGTATTGATTTGTCTGTTTGCCGTTTTATACATCTACGAGAAGAAAGCCCGGCTTCGCTTGGGGGAAATATGATATTTTCGGCATCATGTGTGTAATTAAAACAAAGTCAATCACTATGACAGCAAAAGCACATAGTATAACATAGCACAGAGTATAACATACATTCCCTAAAATTCTACGCAAGACGTTTCGTTTTACATTCACATGAGTCATAGTTCTATAGGGACACATTGTTTTTAAAATGAATGGTCAGACTTATATTAATCACTACTCAAGATGTCATCCAGTGTCGCTGACGTTTCGCTATATTAGTCAATGTGGCGACTGCGATTTTTCTGTCAGCACCAGTAGAATTTGACAAAATACTCGACATAACGAATTTCGCGGATATATGTTGTCGACTCGAAAATTTTATTTTTTTATGTTTTATTATTTACTAGAGTCTACCGTACCCCGTTACGAAATTATTAATATACAATATTTTAAATACGAAAGTAACTCTGTCTATCTGTGTCTTGAATCGCCAAACCGCTGAATTAATATACAATATTTTAAATACGAAAGTAACTCTGTCTATCTGTGTCTTGAATCGCCAAACCGCTGAATCGATTGTGATGAAATTTCATATAGGTACAGATAATTGATCGTCTTGGGAAAAAATAGGCTACATTTTCATTTTTTTTTTTAGTTTTTCCAGGAATTTCATTGTTTTACGAGATACATAAAAACAATGTTCTACAAAAACATTGTTGTGGTCCAGTAGCTTTTCCGGGCCGAACAAAGTGTTCTGGGTGTACTAGTTGAGATATAAGACACAATGTTCGACATTAAAACAACATGAGTTGTGTTCGTAAACCAGTAGTACCGTCTACGACCTCCCTACAACTCTACGACGTGGCTACGTTAGCTGCAACAATAGCGCGGTACCGTCCGCAAAAACAAGCGTTTTTTTGTTGTTACGTCGAACGTACTAAATAGAAAGTTCTTATCATTACGTCTTGTTTGTGATGTAAGGTATCCATCAACGCAATGTAGATGCTATAAGTAATAATTGAGTTACAATTTTTGAAGCTATGGGATTGTAAAGCGATTTGTCACATAACGCGTAACGGCGCCAGTCTATCTGTCTTCCCTGGACTACCCTTTCATGATAGATACCAAAATTCTTACCGCTACTTATAGGAATCACAACGTACAGTCGTAACCGTGATTCAGGATTCTGTAAAGCGCCATCTCTTCAGAAGGGTAAACAATTTCAATATCAAATAGTTCAACTTAGATTAAGTTAAGTTATCACATCTGTCGGCCGTCCCCAGACGCACAAGTTTCTTTTGTATTTGACCTTATTTTTGCATGTCTTATTTAAATTACTTATTACACTATGACGTAAACTAAACGACTGATATGATACAAAGTACGTACGCACTCATACGTACTATTTTTTGGAAAAAAGCGACTAAGTATTATATTTCACTTTGGGCTAAAAGCAGCTTCATTTTATGGTATAACTTGTAATATTAGCATAAATTATAAACAACAGGGTAGCGCTTCTTAATAAGTTGTCATAATGTTATTGACAACGACAAATGCTGTGAAATAGGCTTACATTCAAATCGGACTTTGATTTACTAAATTATTGTTTGTAGCGAAGTATATTTGTTACAAACTTCCGATTGTTTCCTAATAAATGCCCTGAAGCATAACTTTGGAAACAAAATAAATTACAAATGTCCGCTTTGAACTCAGTCGACGCCTAAACTTTTACTTGTCACGAATTCACGATGCTCTTTAGTCCTACGTAGGCGATTCAACGCGAACACAATTGCGAAGCGAAGCGATGCGGTGACACGCGAATTCAGTGCGACGCGGCGGTTCTGTCCTACGTGCGCGCGAATCGCGCCGCGCCGCCGCAATTACCGCCTTTTTCGTCCAGTGGTATTTCTGTGTTTGTCATGGAAGCACATAAAGTAATACTTTTAGACATAATATTTGACGTTCCTGAACAGCATTAATTAAAAGTTCTATATCAGACATTGTTTACAATCGCAATAGACTCGGACGATAGTAGACCGCCGCCGCGCCGCGTCAAATTCGCGCGAAAATATCAAACCAACTGACCGCGTTCGCTTCGCTTCGCGTCTGTATTAGTCACGTAGGACACTTCAATAGATGCCGTATGTTTGATTTTTTCGCGCCGCGCCGCACCGCTTCGCGTTCGCAAGGAATTCGCTCACTTAGGGCACAGCGTTATATAGAGGACCGTGGCAAACTTACCAGGTGCCACCTTCTTTTTACAAATGCATTGAAATTTTTATACATTTTTTAAATTTGTATATGCAACTAACTAGGTAACTTATAAATATATTATTTTTTTACGGAATGTTTTACGGGCAATTTTCCACCTTGTAGTTACGTCACTGAGAGGTCGTAAACTAACAATATGTTGTTATTTATGTGACGAATAAATTCATCCTCAGGTCCGGGTAACCATAGTCTCGATAGATAAAACCGTATTGTGTGTGCGCAGCGCGCTGCGTGTGTGTGTGTGACGGCCAATGATCCAATCGTTAACTAAAGTCGAAGCGGGTACAAAAATATTCTATCCTACCGTCAATATATTAATTATAGTTTAGTTTAGTACAAACACAGTAACGTCAACCAATACAAAGCAGTTCAGTGACATTGTGACAGACATAACATAACAACACACACTCACAAATGACCGTTGCAAGTGTACAATCCGTTTAAATTTGACAGATGTCAAATTATGTCACATGTCATAATGAAAAGTCATGACAATCACGTAGATAATTAAATGACGTACGTGACATTTGATAGACAATTGGATAATGATAATGATATTGACCACTTGCCACTAAACTCGCGATGAACCACGACAATCTGCCTATGAAAGTAAGTTACGTTATAATTGATATCACTTTTGAACTGCCAACGATACAAATTTAATTTTTAACTTCCAAACCCCGTTAACTCCCGTATTAACGTTCAAAAGTGTATACAAATCTCACTGCCTTCAAATATTAATTCTTACATATTGTGAGAGTCGATGATATAAGGGTAAAACGAAACGTATTTCCATATTATAAGGAATGCGTTCCAATTTACGCAACTTTTAGAATTAAAATTGTTTTAAAGTTATAATTTCCAAATGTATTACACTTATATTCACAATATTGAGCATGCAAATATATGATAAGGGACATCATACATAATATTACTTAAGTAATACAAATAACTGCATAATATTGTTATAACCATAATAATGTAATTAATATATTACACTGAACAGTTTTAAAATGGTGCAAGTGAGAAAGTTAAAAATGTTAAAATACATTAAGCATAAAAAATATTTTTTTTTATTAGTGTTTTAGATATGCACAATAAATAATAAAAACAAAACATTTTCAAGAGTTTTCACAATATATAAATTTTAGAGTTTAACTTAATTAAAAATGCCAAACCTTTAAAATGTGGAAACATTCGAAGTAAAGAACGGAATGTAACACTGAGCGTACGACGTGCACCCACACATGCAGGCCACCCACACCGGCACATCAAACGTATTCAGATGATATCTTCACAGTAGCAGTTACGAAATGTGTTTGTTTAAATCGTTAACTTTTTTTTTCTTATATACTGGGAAGCAGCAAGTTTCAAGTGTGGAGTTTAAGTCGCGACCGTCTTATTTCAAACTACTTTGACATTGGCTTAGCGTCACTGAGTTTAAATTCACATTTAAGTCCAAGGCACTTAAACTAAGCGACGCACATTTGTTTTAAACGAGACTAAGTTTGTTCACAAATCGATTTACTCCAACTCGCAAGCTGCCGCTCCCAGCGCACATATAACAACATTTAATAAACATACAACAATAATATCGTTAGCTGTATGTTGATATGCACCTCTGTACATTTATCTATACATGCGGTGGGTTCTGGTTGTCGCCCAACAGATATACACTACAAATATACCGAGTCACCGACCATCATCATTTATATCACTTGTCACATTTCAAACTGACTTAAATCTATTTCATTTTCATCTCATATCATTTTCTCATTTCATCTCTTTCTAATTTAATTATGAAAATTGCAAAGTATGTATTGTATCAACATTGTTATGAAAATTGTAAATATGGGTAATTAAAGATAATTCAAACTGCTTCAATTATCTGTCTTTTCGAAGATAAAATCAAATTGACAGTACTAAAGTATTACTAGCGATACTGTCAATTAGAGCTTTTAGACCAAAATGTTGGAGGTTAGCGTTTACTCTACACAACATCCTAAACATGTATAGTAATGAAACCCACAGCGGAAATATTTTACCGTCACGTCAAACACCTTTCCGCAGTACATTCCCATACATCTTTAAGATGTCGCATGCTAACATTTTTGTCTACGGGCTCTCATAAGTCGATGACACTATAAACTTATTAAGTACTTTCAGATGCACCCAAGTACAGTTGCCGGCACGTGACTTGGCAAGATTGGTTATTGGAATTAGAAGTCGTTTGGTTGCCCCCCGTCCCCTTGCATCCGGCACCCCGTCAACGTCCTGTTCACTACTCCCGAATACACTTGAGCGCATAAAAATAAAACCATTTTGACGACAGTATTGTAGTCCTTTGAAATATTTCATTGAGCTTGCGTTTCTTAGAGGACGCAATTTAGCAGCGCAAGTGACTACTTTTTTCACATCGAATGTACCTGCGCAAACTTATCCCCACTACGCCAAAAATTGCAAAGTTACGTGCCGGGCACTATACAAAGAATTGTATTATTTGTGTTATTATTTTTTCATTGTAGTTTGAATAGTAATTTTATCATACGTATTACCTTGTTTTTGTAAAGAATTATTTCGGGCGTAACGATAAACGATGCGTCAGGGTCGAAGAAGATGAGGTCAGCCGCGAAGCCTTTTTTTATAGCGCCTTTCCGTTTATCCAGGCCAGCCAGCCGAGCAGGCCCGGCTGATAAGTAATGCGTCAATGTTTCGAGACCAAGTCCTCGAGCTTTTGCCTCAGTCCAGAATAATGACAGTCCTGAAAATCATAAACAAGTGATGAGTAATAGACACAAAGTTGTTACTACGTGAACAAGCTATTAACTGGTGATCTAATGTTACAGTAACTAATGTTACAATAAATAATTCATTGGGGTAATTTATCTGTCTTAAAAAATCCCAGTAGATTTCTCTCACGCGTTTAATGTCGTTCATTAAAAGGCGATACTGACTATGGGGGGAATTCATAATAAAGGTAGATTTTTTCACTTCAGTCCTTCAGGACTTCAGTCCAAATAGCTATAATTTCTTTTGACATTTTGAAATTTCTTACCGCCCGCTTTCTAGAATAAACCCTGAAAATTTTTAATTTGTTTCAGTTAAATAATCTGAGAGGCAGTAGTATTATAACACCGACTTGTCCCATTGTTAGGCTTAGGTGTTCTCACACATTGGGAGGGTTTTGTGAACACTACGGAGAACTCTCAGGTGTCCAAGTTTTCAAGTTGTCATAGGTCCCATTCTACCTATAATTTATTGTTGCGACGCGACTCGTGTCTCCGTGCCGGTGTTCAGAGCGTACTAAAAATACGGCGAGAACTTTACAATACTTACCAAATTGGACTGAAGATATACCACCCCAAGCCTTAAAAAAGTTTGAGTCCTTTAAAGTGGCCACACTAGGGGAATGATCAGACGCAACCAAATCTAGCCGTTTCTCTTTAATGTACTGCCATAATTTTTGCTGAAAAATAAAGTCTCTAAATTAAGTACAGCTCTAAATAGTATGTGTAAATAGACTTAGTAAGTATATTAAAGAAAATTATTATAATAAAATGTTTCATCACCAATATTTGTCAGTTAATAATACACTTGTTACTCGTCACTTCGTATCGTGAAACACAAGTGTTACGGACTTAGTGAGGGCCTAGACAACGCTAACCGCTAAGATTTTTGTATATGCCCTATGGTGTCGCGTTTGGTAGGGCGTCCATTTCTATAATTTGTGTAGCTTGCGCATATAACGTATACGATATTCAGTTACAATGAAACTATTGTAAGAGACAAACCCTATTATTATTGTCTCGTATTGGTGGTGCGCATTTAAACGCAGTGTTGCCAGGTGGGATTTGCTCCGAGCTGAGTGTCAGGTAATGGTGACAGGTTTCTGCAGTGACTCCGCCCTGCCAGCGTGTGTTGCCAGCTGCAATGCGTTGCTGACGGGCTCCTTCTAATATAGGAACTACTCCTTCAGACGACACGTGGACAACGTGGACATGAACACTGTGGATAGATAATAATAATGATGGATAGATGATTATAATTTAGCCTTATCAAATTAAAAGAATCAATGGAAAGTGTGTTATATTGTACTGACAGCGTTAGGTGACGATGACGACAGTTAAATTGTTCTTCTTCACTCAAAAAGTGTTCAATGCGCCTAAAGAAGTTTTCTCTTCGAAAAAAATACAAACTATATTTTTGGTACATACCCGGATCATCGTTACAAGCATATCCTACTTAAATTAAATCGTAAAATCGGCGTCCTTATCACTATTATCTGGCAACATCGTCATCTTCATAACCAATTATTCATCATTGGAACATTGAGGCCTGGTTTCCTATCACATTACAGGGTTCAGACTATACCTTATCCAATTATATTAATTATATACAGGACATGTCCAAAAGTAGTTCCACACACCTTTGGGAATATAACGGACAAATTTAAGGTGTACAAGTTTCTTCAAATGTTTTTCTATTCCAAAACAAGTGATAATTCCGATAATAAAATTACTTTTTACTTAGTTTTACACTAGTTGCTAGTTGCTAGTTACTTAGTTTTACACTTACTCATATTTTGGTATAAAACTAGCCAATAACGTGGCAGCATCCAGTTCCATTTTTTCCGGCTTGGTTGAAAGATACGTTGCGTATATCTGAGGAGCTGCAATACGAAGGAGGTTGATAAATAATGGAAGGTCTGTGTTAGCTACATCATTTAAACAGTGTGTTGTGGGTGGTACCCCTGCCAAGTTAGCAACAATTTCCTCTATCTATCGCATTGTAAGAATAAAAATACTCATATGATTTTAAACTGGCATTATAGCTGACTATACACATTATTAGTATTTTACGGGTACTCACGATATATACATTTGTTTATTTGTTTGCCGATATTTCGACCCAGTTACATGGATCGTGGTCACGGCTCAACTGCAGTGACGCGGAGTTTCTCCGCGAAAT